>JAVQJF010104755.1:0-80580 GCA_036023855.1 Gadopsis marmoratus
GAGAAACTGTCACCTTTAGCTTCACAATGAGGAATGTAACAGTAACATGTGTTTGAATCACTTCCACATTCTGCTCTTCTGGACTGGACTGTGAGCTGATTGGTGGCTTGAACACGTGATTAGATGTTGCTGCTCTCACTTTAATTATATGGAAGTCAAACAGTGTGTTTAAATTTGTGAAATCAGTCATTTTTGTTCAGCAACACGCCCAATGTTAGCTGGGATTGGCTCCAGCCCCCCCCCTGCGACCCTTCGGGATAAGCAGTCTGGTTAATGAATGAATGAAAGTTGAATAAGGTACGCTGGTGTAGAGATTTGGCTTCTAATATTCTTGAAATATTATATTCCCTCTGACTAAATACATAAAGCTTTGTGCAAATGTGTGCAACTGCTTTGTTTCCCCCATTCATCTCTAGGTCTTCCAGGCTGCTGTGTGGATTCCTTTCCTCCATTCAACTGCCTCGTTCTGGTTCAAACACAGGCCTTGTTTTCACTGTGCCGTCGAAGCTGATTGTGATCACCAGGCTACATGCATAATGCGGATTTAGAACTGTGGGTGTGAATGCAGCTCACGTGGCTCATTGCCCTCGCTACAATCTTTCCATTCTTGCTGGAGGAACTGACACGCAGAAGCAGAATGCAGCATCAAACTGAGAATTGCAAGTGTTGCACAGTAAATGACTATTAATTCTGCGGTAAACTTGGCACGTGGTAAATACATAAATCTAGTTCACGGTGCACAACGTTCAGCACAGTAGTGTTTTCCTAGTCGAAGCACCATGCATTTGCACGTTGGTGTGCATTTTTCCTGACACAGATTCCCATAGCGTTTGCAGTTTCTATGGCGTGACAGTCGAAATATGCTGAGAGCCGAGCCTAAGCTTCCCATTCTGACTGGTCGCACAGACGGAACAATGGGAGGTAAAACAAGCCTGGAGTTTCCCTCAGGCCTCCAGAACATCACGTTCAACTTGATGTTTGTTTTTAAAGGGAGAGGTCACAGCCTCGTGAAGTCTCGCGGTCTTATCACGAACTTGGCGTCCTTCCATTTTGTAGCTGCAAAGGAACCGAATGGGTAATTTGATATAGGGTTATTAGAGGCACGGAGTTTAATCCACTTCTCAGTATAAAAAAAAAGAACAAATCAGTAGCAGCATCACTCACTATGTTCCCAACCTGGTGTTAAGCACAGATAGTAAATGGTTGCAACCTCTGACCTTAATCCTTGCAAGAAACTGATGGTATATGTATGCAGTGGAAGCAGACGCAAACACAACACATAGAACTTATTATAGCAATATCCTAGGAGCTCCTCTGACATGATGAATAAGATCCGTCAGTGTTGCATCAAACTGAAATATATCTTTTAAGAACAGACAGGAAATTGACCACGTGGTCAAGAGCTGGGTGTTGGGGGAAACTCCACTGTAGGCCTGCTGGTTTTGTTTTTAGTTCATCATATTATGTTCATGATAATAAAAAAATAAAAAAATCTGAACATTGCAATCGCACTTGAAGTTTTGGAGGAAACTCCTGCGCATGCTGCACATTCCCTGCTGTTCCAAGTGATTCAGCAGCAACAACCAAGGTGCACCTTTAGGACCTTCCACCCCGAACAACTCCACATGCATGCAGCTGTCCCTGGGGGGGGGGAACTGTAAAATGTAGTCTTGCTGAATCAGCACTGGCTTTCTTGAAGCTTCGAGGCTCACTCTCACGTTTTACTTGTAGCCAGGTTGGCTCAGAAGTGCACCATCTTGACTCAAACGCCACATGTTTCCAAAGCAGCTACTGATTTCAAGTTTGAGGGTAGACCTCGAGAAAAAATGCATTAAAAAAAAAATAGCCCAAATGCTTATGCACAGACTGAAACACTGCAGAAATTTCAAAGATGTCAAAGTGCCCCAAATGTAGCCTGCAAAATTAGAGCAAAACTTTGCCCTCTCTCGTGGTGACAAACGTGCATGTGTCTCAATAGAAATCCCCTCTCGGAGACAGCAGTCTGTGTGCTGTGTGTTATTCTAGGTGACAATTTTCTGGAAATCCCCCACCTAGTTGTTAGCTCCGCCCCGCTGCAGCCACACAGAGGGCACTTACAGACTGCTGCACAGCTCCCGTCAGAAGGCAACAGCACAGCGGCCATCATGGATCTCCACCGGACTAGTATATTGAACCAAATGGATTACAGCCGGGAGGCCAAGGAAGGGAAGCCGGCGACGGCGACGGAGGAGCGGCTCGACAGCGGCCTGGACTCGCTGAAGGAGGAGGAGTACCAGGCCGTGGCGGCCGAGATCCGTCGGCTCCAGGTGGAATGTGAGCCGCCGCAGCGCAAACCGGACCCCGCTGGAACCGGAGAGCTGCACGAATGGAAGACACAGATCACGGAGGACGGAGACACGTAAGTTAGACCGGGACTAACGTCGCAGGGTTACGCAGGTGTGACTGGGCGTGCGGTGTCGCCGCAGTGGGCCCAGCCCGGGGCTTTGGGGTAATTCGACCCCTTTCCTGTGGGGAATGTCTTCCTTCCAGCTCGGCGCTACCATTTGCAGGCCCGGGCCTAGCTGAGTCCGGGCTGGGGGCTCGGCTGTGGAGCGTCGTGGCTTCTAAAAGAACGCTGCTGCGGCGGCAACGGTGCACGGGACGGGCGGGCGGCTCCCGCTGCGGTCGGACTTTACGTGTTGGACATGAACAACAGCCTGTTATCAGAAGGGGACCCGCTGTCCGCGGGGCCGCCTGGGAAAGTCCCGGGCGCGCCGCCCAGGAATCTGACCGACGCGCGCTCCCGTGAAGCGAGAAGACGCGGTGGGGGGACTAGAAAAAGTACCTTAAAATATGTAAACGCGAGTCTGTGGAGGTTGAGGGGGCGAAGCTCTGACATGAAACGGGCTGCGGTTTGTTGCTGTTGCAAAACAAAGGGGGGGGGGGGGGATTAACAGGGGCGCCGAGTGTTACTTTTAATTCATCCGCTGAGAAAAGTAGTTCAAACTCGGTACAGCGCCGCATCTGTTCCCGCAGCACGTGCGTCAGTGATGTTACGAAAGCCGAACCGTCTGACACACAAAGGATCGAGCCGTGAAACCATGTTGGACATCAACGTCTAACCAGAGCTGCGGTTCTCAGTGTGGGGTCTCGGGGCCACTTGGGGTCGTTGGCAGCTTCTAGAGGGGTCATGTACATTATTTACTGTCATGGGAAACTATCTAATAACTGCTGCATTAAACAATCTTCTTGATTATACTGCTGGTTTTGGGTGGAAATCATATATATATATATTGTTGTTTTTTTTTTTAATAAAAACATGACTTGCACCTGGTTTGGCAGCTGTTCTCTGCTTTTCTACTTGCATTTTAACTCGCACGTTTAGCATAGAACCGGTAGACCAGCTTCTCGCTGCTCAAAGGTAACAGTATTTGGTTCAGGTGAAAAGACACCGTATTGTATTGTTAACAGGTTTTCTACTTTCCCTCTCTGTCTCTACAGGCTGCTCCACCTGGCCATCATCCACGAGGCCAAGGACTACATCAGAACAATGATCGACCTCTCCAAGAACACAGACTTCCTCAACACACAAAATGACCAGAGACAGGTACTTAAGAGGATTTTTTTTAATCTACCCAGTCTCATCTTTTATCATTTCCCCCTCTCCTCTATCGATGTTCGTCTCCACCTCATTCTGTTGACTCCCTCTATCTAGACTACCTTTTCCACCAGGCTGTAGCAGTAATAAAATGTATGCAGTGTGTCCATCATCACATAAAGAATAATAAAAATGCCTGCTGGCTCAATAACGTACCGTATTTATCCCACCACAGACTCCTCTCCACTTAGCAGTAATAACGAACCAGGCGGACGTGTGCCAGCGCCTCCTGGCATCTGGCTGCGACCCCACGCTGGTGGACGACAATGGGGACACGCCTCTTCACATCGCCTGCCGCCACGGTAACCTGCCGTGCTTCAGCGTCATCACACAGAACTGTCAGCCAGAGCGTTTACACACGGTGATGGCCGCCTGCAACTATCATGGTAAGATTGTAGCACAATTTTTTTTTTACGTAACAATTCCGATGGACGCTTCAGTTGTGGACCATAAAATGTTAAGGAACAAAAATGTTTGAGTTCAGCAGCGGTAGGCTACACTTCAATGTTTCAACACTCTTCAAGTGTAATTCTCTGTAGCGGTTGTGGCGATTTCCACTCTGTGGCGGCCCACCCTCCCTGCACGGAGACAGGCGAGACGCTGACCAGTCTGTTGCTGCTGGTCTTAACTGCTATTTTTAAAAGGTGGAATGGCGGGCGCGAAAAGAGTATTTTCTGCTGCCCATTATCCCTGAACACTATATTTAGGAGGAAGGAAATATTTAAGCACACACGGGGAATGCCACAGCCAGTCATGCCGTCACATCCTGACGAAAACCCATCTATTACACATAATGTTAGCTGCTAAGGCTCCAAATAGAAACGTGGACTTCTTCAGTTTCAGACTTGTGTGTAGACAATTTTTTTGTTTTTTTAAAGCCTCAAGTCTGTTGGCTGGTTCGCAGCTTACTTTGGGGAACCAGACATTTCAAAAGTCAACAGATTCGGTCATATTAAATTAAGATGACCTTTTAGAAATCTGCATTATTATGGCAGAATTATATAAATCGACACTGAAGCTAATCATTTGTTCAGTTAAATACTATTTAGCTCTTCTTGGAATTCACTTGGACTTTCCCTGGCAAACTGCAGGTATAAAATGAGGTGTAATTGCTGGTCTGGCGTCAGTTGTTTAGCTCTTCCTGTTGGTTTTTTTTTTTTTGCAGGTCAGAACTGCCTCCACCTGGCCTCAGTTCATGCTTTCCTCTCACTGGTAGAGAACATGGTGGATCTAGGAGCTGACATTAATGCGAAGGTAAACGGCACAAACACCATATCTATATGTGAGAATACACACTTATTGTATACCAACAGAGTAGTACTACCCGTTTCTAGATCCCTACACAGAATATATGTAAATTTCAAAATGAAATATTAGATTAGGATGGCAAACAGTCATTTTAAAACATTTTGAGGCCCAGCAGACACCCAGCCCTCCCTCTTGTTTTGTCTTTTCCACTTGCCACCTGGTGCTAATAAAACCTTGTGCTCTCCGTCTGTGCTATAGGAACAGCGTAACGGTCGCAGTGCACTGCACCTTGCTGTGGACCAGCAGAATCTCTCGCTGGTCAAACTGCTGCTCAAGAAAGGAGCAGACCCCAACCTCCTGACCTCCGGGGGCCACACTCCCTACCATCTCACCTACGGCCGCGACGACGACGACATCAGGAAAGAACTGTACTCGCTGACCAAACCTGACCTGCGGGAGCTGCCCGAAAGCGAATCGGACGACAGCGAGGAAGAGGAGGACGAGGAGTCTGATGAGGAGGTGTGGGTTGAAAGCGCCTGGAACGTTAAAGCATTCCAAGTCGCTTTGTGGCCAGTGTATAACCATTTCTCTGTCCCTCCTGTGTGCTTGTAGGTGGGTTATGACGACATTCAGTGGAATGGACATTAGCAGGAAACGAGAGACAGAGAGAGAGAAGAAGTTACAGAGGCAGGAGGCTGCGATGACTGTAAATGACAAGATAAATGGCTCGGCATGTCTACTGCTTTTTTGAAATACGGTCACATGAAGCCCTGGTTTGGGTGACGCGGCACGAGCGCTGACAAAACAGATGGGACAGGCAGCCGCCAAGGAGAATCAGAGGCCGATGGCCAAATAAACCAGCGAGTCTGCTCCAGGCTGAGCAAGCGCACGCCGAGATGTGAATACGACGCATTATGATGGAGAGAACCGCTTGCATTTTGTGGATGCTGCAAATCATTTGTCACAAAAACACCCATCTGCACAGACGTACCTGCAACAGCTCTGTTGTATATTGTAAATGCTGTGTATAGAAAGATGTATTTTTTAATGGAAGCTGTGAATGTGTACAATACAGCAGGTTGTATATGTCAGACGGCAAACAGTCCAGCACACGGCAATTAAATTAACACTCATATTTAACGGTAAAACCCTGTGTCGTTGTATTTGTGGAGACTGGGATGGGTGAAATGAAGGGGGAAATTAGTTGGTCATGGAGGGCAACTAGTACACACGTGAAAGTACTCTTGGTGTCTAGTAGGCATTATAATCTTGGTCATATCACTACAAAGATCACAGCATATAATTGACAGTGCCTGACAGAGGGTGTAATTGTACGGGAAATTATTTCAACGTGCCTTCCTGCTGCCGTCTGTATAAATGCCTCCGTCAGAGCATGACAGTGGAGTTTCAGTTTTGAACGACGGCCTTCGATTTTAATATAATAATGCATGTCACGCCGATAACTGACAACTTGTTTCCACTGAATAAGGAAGTAGTGGAAAGAGATAAGAGACATAAGTGTGTGTATGGTCTGAGGCTGATTGCTCAGTCATCTACATCAGGAAGTTTTGGGGAGGGTGTGGCTAAGTAGGAAGGAACAGGAAATTCCCAGGAACGGAGCACTCAGCTGCTTGCGACAATTCCTGCTTCTCATTCCTCCAAAGACGGGACTCTCCGCTGAATAACAGGATGCTTCATCAAGTTTGGTGCAACAGGGAGGAAGGGAGTTTTACTTCAACATCGCACGTCAGTGTTAAATACATTTGTGAAAATTCTATGATTGTATTACAAATTTAAGCTCAAAATTCATCATGTCAAGCAGCTCCGTGTGTTGGCTTTACATGCATGTTTTCAGTTACAATGGAGACATCTGTAGATACTGGATTATACAACAAAATGCTAATATAGTTTAAAGAAAATTGCAAGACCGTTTTTAATTTGTGCCTTAATTCTTGTGTAGACACCGCTAATTATTTTTTTTCCCCAATTACACATATTACAAGTGTCTATACTGTATGTGGCACATCAGTTTTACAACCAAATGATACCAGCAGTTCAGCTGCTACAGTGATATTTCTCCCTTTGATTCATACTGCAGCACTTACTTTTTAAACTTCACCCAGCGTGTTCATATTAATGTAAATAAAAGTGAGTTTTTATAAATTACATCTCAGTAGGCTGCAAGACATTTTATGCAATATTGTCTTACAGTAATGGAAATCTTATGGAGATATATTTAAATTATTCACACCTGCAGCACAGGAACTATTAACCTGACAGATACTCCCAAGGACCCTGTCAGACACCTCATTACGCAATTTTTAATGCCGGTCTCACATCTGATAAGCTTTTACATAAAAGTGACGGCAGCGATATTGGGTCAACCTGGCAACATTTTTGTAACTGAATGGTGGGAGATTAATGTGAAGGCTAGAGTGCCGCAACAACGATAAATGCAAAGAAAAAGGAAAGAGAAACTTAAGTGTGCCGTAAAAACATTGGTGTTTAATAGAAGTGCAGGAGGATCAAAACACAAAAAAGAAGAGTGAAATCATTAGAGACTTCCAGTTGACCTGAGCAGACTTAAGAAGGGGTGTGATGATGATGAGGAACCACAGCTGTTCCCCTGGATTATCCCAAAGTACATCAGAACATAAACATCATCTTGGAACTTAAGACAGTACAGAGGGGAAACTTTGAAGCAGATGAGCAAAATGAGAGATGTACGTTGTGGCAACCCTGAGGAAAGATCGGAAGCAAAGTTGAAATCCAGTGACTCAAGAAGACACTGGACCACCAAGTCCATGCGAGGTATTAAGCGATATTGTGCTGTAGATGAAGTCGCCATCTTCCAGTCTGCTCACGTCACACTCATCAGCTGGGCTCAGCTCCTCATTTGGGCTGAGCTCCATCCAGATTGGACGCTGTGGCTGATGGCTGACACCGCCAGCGGCCAAGTAGCATATCATGACTGATGTGTCATATTGTGGACTGAATGTCCTGCATCTTTCTGGGCTGTGTGTGACATTTTGGCAGCCGCCTGCAGTGAAGCCATCTCAGTGTGGCTAGAAGGAAAATGCAGGAGGAATTGATATGCGGATGATATTGTGTCCAGTCGGGTCCTGGCTATGACCAAAGAGGATGGAGAAGGGATAAATGCCAGGTGCCGATGGGTAACATATTCTACCCATATTGTTCATCTTTTTGTTTGTCTAAATCTCGCAGCATAGTACCACCGCTCTTCCTCCATTATCTTCCCCTTAGACGAGACCGTTGTGTGGAGTGGGTGTGGGGGGGGGGGGGGGGTTATGGGGTTACCGTTAATCAACCTTTTAAGCGGTATGATGACGGCAGCACAACGGTTGCCAACTTTCTTCACTCTCTCTCAGACAAAGCCACGAGGTGAACATCGACCTCAGACTCTGACAGAATCCTGGAACACAAACGCACAAGTTAATGGTCTTAAACTGCTGTCCTTCCAGATTCTGTAGGCCTTACTTTGATCTTATCCCGGGTTTAAGTTTGTAGGGAATTTATATTACAACACTGACCAGTTTTAAAAAAATCTATTTTCTTTTGAAACAACTGATGCTTTATTGACACTGCCAACACATTACCAGGTTTTAGTGATTTCACTTTTTTCAGTTTGATCACAATTGCAGGAGCAATGGTTTCTGTTCAGAACTGCAGACATTATTTTTCATTTTGGTTATTTTGTAAATGTATCCAGTAAGTTTGTCTAGATCAATCTGCTTGTTTCAGCAATTCCCTGCCTCACTTTTACTCTGCAAAAAAGTCCTTTACCTGCGGCCAGGATTGTTCTCCTTTGCTCACAGCTAGCAAGATATTTTCTCTCTTTGTGTCAGGAAAATACTCACTTGAATCTAGAATCCTGCGCAGTGATAACTCCCACCTCCAACTCCGAGGGCTTGAAGTCGATGGACAGAACGGCTGACAGGCACGAGATAGCTGTCTGTTTTGAGAAGAGCGAGTTGTCGAGAAGCAAGAAAGGAAAACGAGGAAAATAAATGAAACACTGCATCTGAGAAATAGGGCATTTAAGAAATAACAGATATAATATAAAGGTAAAAGATTTATATTAATATCAGGATTCTTACTTTCCCCAATTTGAATAACTAAATCCACAACTTACATATTGATTCCTTAAATGACTGAAACCCACTAAGAAATGCAGTTGTATCCTAGTATTCCTGACTTTCCCTGCCTAAGAAATTCCCAAAGAAACCCATGACATTTCAGAAATTCCATAACCAGTGCCAACCATGCAATGTAATACAACCTGTTTGACTGACACCCCCCCACCCGTCCTAATCAGTAGGGTTGTTGGTAACTCTCTAGTAATTCTTTGTGCAGTATACAGCAATCAGCCATAACTTTATGAGCACTGACAGGTGAAGTGAAGAACATTGATTCTCTCGTTACCATGGCACCTAGGGGGGATATATTAGGCAGCAAGTGAACATTTTGTCCTCCAAGTTGATGTGTTGAAGCAAGATAAATGGGCAAGTGTAAAGATGACTTTGACTGTGATGGCTAGACGACAGCTCTTGTGGGGTGTTCCCGGTCGGCAGTGGTCAGTACCTAACAAAAGTGGTCCAAGGACAAAAAACTGGTGAACTGGCTACAGGGTCAACAGAAGAGCTACTGTAGATCAAACTGCTTAAACAGTGAATGCTGGTTCTGACAGAAAGGTGTCAGAACACACAGAGCATCGCAGTTTGTTGTATATGGGGCTGCATATGCCCCATATGCCAATGTTATGGCTGATGTATGAAATCACAATCATGTGTAAATGTCTTTGGCTTGGATCTTTAAACTTAAATTGAATGACTAGAAAGTGAAAACATAAGAACTGTTCTTCAAATATGGCATTCCCTGTTCTGCGCTTTTCTTTAGATGGCAGAAGTGTGAGACAACAACAAATGGCTTCCACAGGGAGTGGCCTCCGTAAGTCTGTTTTTTTCTCCTGTGCAGGGATTATGGTTTACTTTTCAAAATATTAAACAGAGGCCTATAAGTATAAATTATCTGCAAGTTCACGGAATTGGTTTATAATAGGTAACTGGTTTGAATCGTTCTCTCTGTGTGGATGCGCATTTGTGCTAGTGTCAGAATAATATCTGACTGATACTGACCACTTTGTTAAAACTTTAAATCTAGTATGGTCAGTGTTGTCCACCTCTAAGCAGACAAATTTCTCTAGTCTGTTGTGGGAGTATTTTCAGCAAACCTAGGAATACAAAAGATACAAATGAAGCTATTAAATATTGTGGTAGCCCAGGGGTGAGGCGGTCAGACTCACCGTAAGGAACACACACAGCGATGCAGATTATCAAAAAAGAGTCTGTTTTATTCTCAACAAAAACAAATGGAAAAAAGGGGCGGGGAGCAAATGTCAACACAAAGTTCTTCCTGTTCAGGGCTTCTTACTATCCTTCCTTCGAGTCTGTGACTGGTCCGTGACTGGCAACCAGAGCTCGCTCTGGCTGCTGCGGGTCTTTCGGGGGTCTCTCTCAGTTCCTCTCTCGAAGTCGGTCGGTCCGTTGGTCCTGCCTGCCTGCCTGAGACATAAAAATAAAAATTTAATTTTCATGTTTGAAATGGCACAATTAGTGGCAAATTGAATATGAATGAAACTCCAATAAAAAAATATTTTCTGTGTACTAATAAAAGCGTAACACTGCCATAATGTTAATGAAATTGCACATGTGATTGAATTTTTACTTTCAAGTTGTGAAACAATGTACAACCTAAACTTGGAAATTAAATTACAAATTGGAATTTCCATACTTTTGAGCAAAAATACCATCTAATCACACTATATACGGTATCTTATAACTCTATCCTTCTCTTTTCAGGTATCCTGGTGGATGACAACCTCCAGTCCATGCTGGGGGGGATGGTAATGAGGAAAATCAAGTCTCGTACCTGGAAGAAGCAGCGCTACTTCAAATTGCAGGATGACTGCATGACCATCTGGTATAAGTCCAAGAAGGCTGGCAACACCCATTCCACATGTAAGTACACATGGATAAACTCAGTTTACCCAATTTTCCAGTACCTGATATATATAGTCATGACCATTTTTGTATTCATAAAAGCTGATTATTGCAGTCTTTAGAACAATGTAACTGAGTTTTTGCTGATTTTATTGTTGTTTATCTTATGATGATGGTAATGGACTCTTTCTTATATAGCGCTTTTCAACCGAAACGGTTCCCAAAGCGCTGTACCAGTAATCTAAGTTTGAACAGTAGTCTAATTCACCCATTCACACACCGACGGGGACACAGTTGCCCTCCGCCGGGGGCAACTCGGGGTTCAGTGTCTTGCCCAGGGACACTTCGACATGCGGGCAGTGGGAGCTGGGATCAAACCACCAACCCTGGGGTTAATGGACGACCGCACTATCCTCTCAGCCACAGCCGCCCAGTGTTCTATAAGGTCCTGTGTCTCCAGAGGGAGCTGTGTGAATCTGATAAATCTCCTCAAGTGATTTCACTTGCATCAGCGTTGGTTGCTGAAGACTACAAGCTGGAATATGGAAACGGTCTGGGGAGGACCTCTGTAGCCTGCTCCTCATCCATGCTTGAGGCAAGCATCTTGAGGCTACATTAGCCACTGCTAGCATAACACATCTATTTGTATCATGGATAATGTAAGTGCCAGATATTGACAAGAAAAAAGTGGATTTCTAGCCATTCACAGTGGTAACAAGATGGTACACAGACTTTGCTGAATGGGCTGCCTGCTTTGAGTATTAATTACAGTTTTTGCCGACTGCGTACACACTTAAAGTGAATGCTCAGACAAAAGCATGAAAACCTATAACTTTTGTAACCATGCCTTAAACATTAGGCAACAAAAGTACAAACACATTTTCTGCTTTGAACTTGGTTTGCAATTTTGCAACACACTTCAAAAATCTTTGCAAAGTTCTCACAAAAGAGATTAGCTTACCTGAGGTCTTTGTAGTGCTAAGGTTCAGACTGATTGGTGTTCAATAAGTGTAAAGGTGTTTTCGTGTGTGTGTGTGTGTGTGCTGCTAATTTCAGGTATATTTTGCATTTTGAATAGAAGAATGTTTCCCAATGATTGCAAGAGATTTCATTCTTGAACAAAATGTCTAATGTATAAAAACAGTGTGTTTTGTTTTGCAAGAAGTGTGTTGAAGGATTGCAAACAAAGTGCAAAGCAGAAACTGTGTTTGTACTTTTGGTGCCTTTTGTTTAAGGCATGATTACAAAAGTTAAAGGTTTTTATGCTTTTGTCTCAGCGTTCACTTTCAGTGTGTAAGCAATTGGCAAAAACTGTAAAACGTTTTTGGGTCAGAAGTTACATTTTACTGTTTTGTATAACTACTGTGCAGCTTAACCACACTCATAAACACCAAATATACCTTACATACAGTACACTTCTATAAATGCATACATGGTATAACTGGTGATTGTAGGCAAAAGCTCAGCATGTCCAAAGTTTGCATTGAGGAATTAATAACAAATGAATCAATCCCTGGTTACAATTCAGAACCAGTTACTTATGCCCAACACTGTATGCATGTGTGCGTTTGTTACCTGCAAGTACAAGTAGTGCAGGTGCCTCAGCAGAGTGAGGTCCTGTCGATGGATCTGACCAATTACATTGTCCTGGAGGAAGATAGTCTGGATGGAGAGAAAACAGGATGAGGGGCAACAGGAGAGTTTTAGTCAGTACTAGTGAATGTTTCAATGAACTATGACTTATGGTGAACTGTATGTCATCAGGCATTTTAATTCTGGTATTAGTTAAGATTGATGTTCAGTACAATGAACCTACCTGTGTGGATGGAGGAATGTGTTTGGGGATGTCCCTCAGGCCGGTGGAGCCACACTCCACAGTGAGGCTGTAGCAGCGACAGCTCACAGGGCAGGAAGGAGATGCTTGACTGGGAGTGTGGATGGACAGCAGGAGCACGGAGAGAAGAAGAACCAACAACACAGCCATCATACCAACAGACTGGACTGAGGATGAGGAGAGAACAGTGAACACAAAGGTCAATCATGAGCAACAACTGAGCTCAGCTTGTTGACTGACTGGGTCCAAACAACAAGCAGAGTGGTCAATCCTAAGAACAGATTGTGCATGTACATTACAGGACTGAACTGCTCTTCCTTCCAGGGAAGGAATCTTTCGTCCATTGCCTATCCATTACCACTGAGAACTGTCTCTGGCTCGGACTGCAAGGAATCTGGGTATGACAATGGTTGACCAGCTGACCTTCGCTGCCAACATCGCTGCAACAACCCACACCTGCATTCATCCTCCACAACATCAGGAGGATATGTCATATCGGTTCTTCACCCTGTAGGTTCTGGTCCAGGCTCTTGTCATCTCACACCTAGCCTTCTGCAACTCACTCCTGATGTGCCTGATGTCTGCAGCTTTTCCAGAATGCAGCAGCTCAGCTGGTCCCAATTTACCAATCTTCCACACCCTGCCCTGGCCATCAGTGTGTTGCGAATGGCTCAGGCATATCCTACATACACTCCTACCCATCCACTACCCTCTGCTACTGCCAATTGGATTGCTACTCCCTCACTACGAGGGGGCCCCAGCTACCATGCAACAAAATCATAACTGCTGTCCTGTTCCCCATTAGCATCAGGACGGCAGAAACTCTACACATCGTTCATTGCAGACTGAAAACTCATCTGTTCAGACTGTACCTTGGCCCATAAAAAAAACAAAACAAAATTTTACTCTCTCTGTTATTGTTTCTAAATGTAGCACTTCAGCATATTTATGATATTGCTGTATTTGCTTTTTTTGGGTTGTCCACATGTTTGAATGCACTTAGCTTCATTGTGTCATCTTTGACATGTTTTAGTTGAGAGAGCAGATGATCAAGTTCAGCTTTGAATGCTGGCAGCTGAGCAGCTATGATTATCAAGATCTATTTGCTTTTGATGCCAAGTATTATCAAAGCTGTTTGGCACATTAAATCTCTAATAGAAATGTGACTACTGCAGACCAAAGTGTCTAAATGAGGGAACATTGTCCACCCATGACAAGGCCTTCGTTGTACTCATTGACCAAATTGACCAGACGTTGTTATCACAGGACATAGCTGTAACATCCCTGAGTTGAGGGAGGCTGCTCTACTCAAAGAAAAGGAAACAATGGCGAGTAATTGGAAATATTTGGAATAACATCCAACATTGTCTGAAACTCATATTACACATGACAGCAGATGTATTGAGGAAAACCATGACAGGGGTAAAGCAAGACCATGGATTTTCTCTAACTATGTCTTTTTGTTTTATGTAGCATTCTCTATGATGAACTGTGAACTGGTGGGTGGATAAAAACGTACATGAAAACATTTTCCTTTTCTGTGTTTGTGTAAATACTTAAAAGTAAATCTTACAATCCTTCCAGAGAAGCAAAAAGGTGAGCATGTCAATAAAGCAGACACTTTTGGATTTTTAATTTTCTATTAAATGTCTGCCTATAATTTGTGTGTTTAAGTGTATACATTTCAAAGTTGGACAAGTATTTGCTTTATTGCATGTAACAACTGTGTCTGTGAGCATTCAGTACAAATCTGGTGACATTCTGTTCATTATTTCCAGAGATACATGTGATGATGCAGGCACTGTCCCTTTTGGAGAAGCCTAGATTTTCATTATTTTCATTAATGCAACCATCCATTATAAAACTAGACACATTAAGGTTATATAAAAACCTGGTTGTCCTTTGTTCTCTCTGGTGTAGGGGTATGACAAAAACTAAAGCCTTTTGGGGATTTGTTCCTCTGTACTATTTTTTTTGTTTGTCTTAGAGCTGGATGCCTGTGCAGCATCACTCAGTGAAGGGTTCTGCTGCTGTTTGCCTGAGAAACATTTGTACATAGTGACTGTTGTTTTTTAAATAATTACTAGTTAATAATAAAATCAATGAATTTGTGGAAGAGCTGTTGTATTGAAATGTAATAGATTGTACAGGTGTACAAGTGGCCAAAAAGTGTTGATGATTTAGTTTCAACATATTTGAAACCGATGCAATTATTACAAATATCACCAACTCCATGACGTTTGAGATCAAAGGCTCATTTTTGTCATGACTTCGATATTTACTTATATAATATTATGCTGTTTTTACACTGTTTCTATTTTGGCATTCATTCAGAGTTTCTTCAGGTGTTTAAAAATCCAATTCTAGGCAGGGCCCAGGCTAGGTGCAGTTAGAACAAGTTAAAGGCAGCACTCATTGTCACTGACTGATATAGACATACAGGCTACAATAAAGCCATGTGCTGTTTGATCGCAGGTAGAAACGACTGTAATCACAGCACATGCATTCCTGAAAGCTGAAAATCAAGCGGTGCTGCAGGCCACCTTGACAGACTGAGCCCAAAACAAACACACACACAAACACAATAACAGTAAACAATATCTGATCCCTGCAGTGTACATGCCCATCGGTGTTTACATGACCTCAGTGGCGAAAAACGATCAGCAGAACAACAACAACGCTTCCAGCTGTTTCTATACAAACAGATGAGGAGAAAGAATTCCAGTGACGTTTTGTTGTTGTTTCATACCTCGTCGAGGAAGGAAGGAGAAGACAATGATGTCTGCCCTGCACGACGCCTTCTTATTCCCTCTTGCTCATATGTTGCTAACTATTCAGATTTATTTTCGGTGCTGAAGATGACGCTCTGGGCATCTGAAAGCAGAACAGCGGCTGATGCATGTGCCCACAGTGCGCAGAGCACCGCGGGCCCGTCGCATCCTCCAGATAGAAGGACTGATGGAAACAGAAGGGTGTCGTGCGACGAGCAGCGGAACGTCAGGCAGGCCGGACGGTAGATTCTGCAACACCGGGTGTATACCGGTGTGAAACAGAGCAGGTGTCTCTGTTAAACCCCAGCATCCAGCTGTTCACTCTCTCCTCTCATCCAATTAGCCCACGGTACTGCTCCCGAACCACAGTCAAGTTAACCGTGTTCCGCCAGCAGCAGCAAGAAAACATTTCCGCCTCGAATTATTCACAATAAAAGAGTTAACGCAAAAATCTAAATTGCGTATCAAATTTTATTTGCACGAACTTTGTGGTAATTCGGCGTAAAAAGATCACACTAGCACATAAACCGAATCGAAAAAACGTATATTATAACATGTTATATATTAACACTTAACTCAAGAGAGAACAAAGGACTATTAGGAGTAACTATGTATTTATTGTCGTGGTATTTGTAGCTGTGTGTCATGTGACTTATGTCCCATTCCTCACATTTAAGAGTAGGCTTAAGACTTTCCTCTTTGATAAAGCTTATAGCAGGGCTGACTCACGTGAGCCCTGAGCCCTCCCTCTAGTTATGCTGCTACTGGCCTAGACTGCCGGGAGACTTCCCATGATGCACTGAGCTCTTCTCTCCTCCTCTCCCTCTCCATCTGTACTCACTCTTATGCCATTAATACTTGTTACTAACTCTACTGCATCCTCTTCTCTCATCTCTCTCTCTCCTACTGCTGCTATCTGCGAGTGTTTCTGCCTCCAGAGCTGTAGAGTATGGCTCTGTAGAGTCTGGATCTGCTCGTCTGCTATCCCCCATGTTCCTGCTCAAGAGCCGCTGCTGCTATTATTGTTAGTATTAATGTTAACATCTGTACCATTGCTACTATTGCTTTACATCTATGTATGTGGAACTGTACTTGTGCTGTATGTTCTCTTTCCTCCTGCTCTCACTCAACTCCCCCCTCTCATCCCAACCAGTCAAGGCAGATGTCCGCCCACCCAGAGCCTGGTTCTGCTTGAGGTTTCTGCCTGTTAGAAGGGAGTTTTTCCTTGCCACTGTCTCCTAGTGCTGGTCATGGTGGGAATTGTTGGGTCTCTGTACATAAAGAGTTGGTCTAGACCTGCTCTATATAAAAGAGTGAGATAACTTTGTTATGAAATGGTGCTAATATAAGTTATACTTCAATGAAACTCTGGTGATGAAGCACTAACTTTTAATTTTGAAGATTGGGTTGAAAATATTTAGATTGTTGGAACTCATATATTGAAAGAGAAGTGCTCTAAGTAAAATATTAGGAATATGGGTGTTTTTGGTGTGGTCTTGATATTCGATGATATACAGTGGAAGAAAGCATGGGAAAATTGTGATAAATACTAGATGAACAACAAGCTTAAGGAAGTATCAGGGTAAAACTTGTGTTAGAAAAGTCAAACTGGAAATTGAGCGTGATTTCTGCTGACTATAAAAAGAGGGTATTTCCCACAACCCCCCCCCCCCCCCATCATAGGTATACAAAACATTTTTGGATTGATGAAGCCAACTTTCTAAAAAAAGAGACGTTCATCTTGAACTAAATGTTCCTGGTTCTGCAGCCAAGTAGAGAGGTAACTGCTGAGGTTGGTGGGGTCTGTGAAGTTCTTGTCAGCTGACCTCTGTGCTCTGGCAGTGTACAGATCTAGCAGGTAACTGATGAACCCCCAGCAGAGTGTACCACACACTGCAGCCAGGTCTTAAGGAAGGATGAGTTGAAAACCAGAACATCATCAGGTTTATATCATGGGGAGGGACAAACTGCTGGGCCTTCCTGGTGGTAATGGTGATCTTGAGGACTTCAGATTATTGGCAATAGAGGTCCCTCACAGATTCAGTAGATGAGGTGAGGCTAATCACTGCCTTAAAGACAAGCAGTAAAATTTCAAAATAACTTCTGAAGGTAACCATCTACTTCTTTTAAGAGTTCTGGTGGCCATATTTTGTACAAGCTGGAGGTGGTTAATATACACTGCTCAAAAAAAATAAAGGAACATTTTTTAAGCACATTACCCAGTCCATATCAGTATAGATATCCAGCATGATTTTTCTTCCCATTGAGATCTGATGTGTTTTCAATTTGTTCCTCTAATTTTTTTGAGCTGTATATTTGTGGGGCAACAGGCAAATAATGAGTAATATAGATGGCTGGAGACAAAGGCATGTAAAAGGGTTTATGCATCACAGAATGAAAGAATGAGGTTCGTGGGTTGACAGTTAGCCGACTTAGAAATGTAACTATATGTCTCGAGTAATCCAAGTCGGAATCAAAGAACACCTATTACTATCTAGCCTTTTGTGCAGTCCAAACCCAGGTAGCATAGAGCCTGCCTTACACAAACCTAGCATGCTTCAGGACCAAACATTGTTGCTTCTGTTTTATCAGCATTCAACATTAAAAGATTTACCTCACAGTCAACTGTTTTCATATCTTTCTTCATTTCTTCAACACTACCAACCAGTCCCTTATAATAAATTGAAAACATTTTAAAAATACTTTTTCTTGCAAGTCTTATAAGTATTTTCTTATTTCACAACTCAATTTCTCCCAGTGCCACTTTCATGTCAAATGAGATAGACAGGGCGAGATTGAAATTTCTGAGCATGTTGTGTTTTAATTTAATTTTACTCCACAGATTTTAGATGACTTTTTCATACATCAAAATAATTTTGATCTTCATGTTACAGGTGGAAATGCACACATTTAACAGTCCAGACAATTGGACCAAATCTCAGCTGTATCAATTACAAACCCATTTCCTGGTTGACAGGTTGATTAGAGCGGATAACAGCAGCCAGCAGAGTTGTGTTTACTATTTAATTTCATCATCACAAATGGCCAATAATAATATTAAATAATATAAGAAATCTATGAAACAATCTATCCACAGCATTGTATAACTGGAGCTGGGGGTAAAAAGGCTGCCTAGCAGGAAAGTTGTCACCACAACCTCTACTCATCAATGGCATCATCATATCCTGTGGTGACAGGCCAGTGTTCGTCATCACCATCAATTTACTGTGTATGTCCATATTTCACAGCTGGCTGCATGGGTTCAGTTCAGTGATGCTGTCCTCTATCACATGATGGTTCTCCTACATTTGTTGGTCCTGTGTCCTCCACAGCACAACCTCAAAAACTGCATTTAACAAGAATCACTCAAAAAGTAATAACTAGATTTTACTAATTACAACAAGAATGACAGTCAATGTTATGTGGAAACAAACCGGTTCTGGGTTCTGAAGTGCCATGAGAAGAAGTCCTGGTCCATCTTGGCTTGGTTTTAAGCGCTGTAGCTGGCAGCAAGTTATGACTGGCTGTGTGGGAAAACGATGGGGTAGATATGGCTGTAGTGGTCCACAAAGTGGACCTCCAGGCCCTGGGTGATGTAGTCCGGCAGGTCAGAGAAGTCCTTCCTATTCTCAGATGGCAAGATGATGCAGGTCACACTAGCACGACGGGCCTGACAGGGACAAGAAAATCCAGTTCAAACTCTGGAGTAAATACAAACATTAATTTGAAATTTAATTACTTCTAGAAAAACAACTATATATTTTGCCCTGACAGCAGTGGGGTCTAAGGAATGTAATGTCAGATTGTCAATTTGCTGTAGCTATTCATGGACCCCAGGGACTGATTACAAATAGATTTTGTGACCTATAGTGACCTTGACATGTAAAAGAAATATATTAATATTTAACAGGCAATTTGAAATTAATTTGTTGAGCCCACACCCTTATACTTGTAGTTACCCCATGGTCATTTCTCTAGCATCACCCTAAAGACAAATGTGACAGTATAGCCCCACTACAGGTAAGACTCTAAATACAGCTAAATTGTTAGTGTGTTGTTCCTTCTGTCCAACATGAGCCTCTACCTGGCCTTTACACTTTGTAGTCTTGTTAAGGCTGAAGGTACACTCCGAGCCCTCAGAAATACTGTTGGTCTGTATGGCGAATTGTTAAATTAGAATATGGGTGCTCAGTAGGCCAGAGGTCATGTTACACTGGGTCTGATGTAATGCATCAGATTAGTGTGTTTCAGGACCTGTGTAGCCCTGTAGGTCAATAACTGAACGTGGAGGCGAGTGATAAAATTACTAATTACGTATCTCACATGACTGTCAGAGCAGATCCCGAAAAATCACTAAAAGTAAACTTTTGCCTTCAACAGAGACTTCACGGTAGCAGAGGAATATCTTGAGCCCACCGTGGTGTTGGGTTGTGCTTGGAAGGTGTTTGCACAGTACTGTAATGAAAGTAAGAGATAACGCACAAGGAGGTGTCCATTACCAGGAATTAATGGACAACGTCAAAACCTTCTGATGCGCAGCAGTAGCCTCCCACTCGTCCATTGCTTCCTGATAATGGACACCTCGAAGGCCATTATCCCACTTATACCATGGTCACTTGCCAAAGAAAAAAAACTGACACCACTGATTTATAATTTCATGCTCTTTGCAATCAAAATGTAAAGCGTGTCACAAGCCATAACCATTTCTCTGGTAATACCTGAGGGTTTGACTAATACCTGGAACAATCATTACTATTCCCATAAGGTTCTTATGTAATGGAAATGCTGTTCACTACTCCAGTAAATAGGATGAGCCTTAGATACAACCTGGCAATAGGAGATATTTCTATTATATATCCGCTCAGCTCATAGAACCCTTTGGCTCAGCTGAGCCTGAAAGCTAATGTTATGCTAGCAAGATTCAAAGTCAACAACATTGGGTTGACAAACAGTAAAGATAATTTAACAGTATGAACAACAACAAAACTATCTAGCTATGCAGCCATGCAATTGTCCTCAAAGGTTTTCACGACCAAATGATGCTGCATGTCGGCCGCAGCGTGAGGTAGTGAGCTGCACGGGGAATGTGTCAGATAAAGTATCAGGAAGTGCAGAGGGGCAGTGTACTTCCTGCAGCTTGTGTGCTACTGGTGCCGTCCTGTGGTGTTCAGGGGATGAGGCACCGAAGGACTACGCTCAGTGCTGTAAATACGTATATTTCTCCCAGTGATAACTCCTTGTGCTGTTGTTTCTCCCTGAACTTCTCAATTTAAGATTTTACTAAGTTTACTAGGTCTCTGTAGCCCACTCCTCATCTCTGCTTCAGTTTAGCTGCTCAAGGCTACATTAGCGTAATCCAAATATTTGCATAGTCTGTTGTAAGTCTAATAATGTTATAGAAGTGCAAGTCAAAATTGATGCCTTGTACTCTTTTAAACATTGCATTTATTGAATTAAAGCCTGATGGGCTAAGATTAAACCAGAGACTGATCCTGTATGTGTTTGTGATAAATACAAGAAGACTTCAGCAGCAACTATACATGTTTTGACTTTGCCCAATTCTGTTTTCTTTCTGAAAATCTTAAAATTCCCTCTACATAGCACTCATCTCAGTAATCAACCCTCGTCTGATCTTTGCACTCTTTCAGTGAAAAACACAAAACCCTTCTCCACTCAAATAGCCAAACAAACTAAATTGAAAATCCACTTTCCCATTTAAACTTAAGGGTTCTATATACACAATAGTCTCTGGCACTATATGTCACACCAGCACCAGCATATCAGACCAAAACAAATGATCATGTTGGCCACAACCGTTTCAATGGTTGAAAAGCGCTATATAAGTAATTTATATTACTTATTTTACACCTCCCGTTAACCAGAAACAGAAACAGCGGTTATATCATACACCTCAAAGAACAACATTGTCAAAAACACAAATTTCACTTCGCAGATCGTAAAACACACGACAAACAGGAGCAAAATTAAACTCACCAAAACCACCTATAAATAGTGTATAAAGAAATTGCAACATGTAAATATTAAACTATAGCGATTCATTTATGTGTATCACGGGGCTTTGCGGGGGGACAGACAGGCAGCCGCTGAGCTCCGGAGGAGACACCGAATTCTGCACTGAACTGGAGCCGTTGACCGGTGAGAGGAGAGCTCAGAGTTTATTTTTAGACTTTAGGGATTAAAAAGTGGATTTCTCTGTCACTCGCGCTTTTGAATCTGTCTATACCAGCGAGCCACGGAGGTGTCGACCTCTCTCGGTATAGTCTCTCTTTGTCCATGTTGACTGTTGACTGGAGGGAAAAGAGAGGGGAAAGAGAGGGGAGAAAGAAGAGGGAATGGAGGGAAATAACAGAAAGAACCGGAGCCTCTGGTGGTGAGTTCAGTCAGCTCAGAACAAATGAATGACTGCATTCAGCTGAACATGTTGAACTGCAGTCTGCCATCTCGCTTTTACAATGCTGCATGGGCAGTTACTCCAAGTCTCTTTATAGACGCAGAGGGACTCACATGCACTAACATGCACAAATATGCACAAATATGCACTAAGATGCACTAAGATGCACGCGCGGCCGGACCAGATTTCAAAACAAAGAACAGAGCAGCTTGGACAAAAATACACACAGATCATTCTCTGCTCAGGATACCATTACTCCACTATATCTTTACATAGCAAATAGTTGTTTGCTGCTATAGAAATGACCTTTAATGAACTACATTCATGTTTAAAAGATAAGGTGTACAAAATAATAAATTTGGGAAATGACAAAATGGAAAGAATTCTAGATTTTGGGAACTATTTACATTTATGTGTGTGTGCGTCTTGCACTTACAGCAATAGTTTTCTCTTTGATTCCACCTACTGGCAGTATTTTGCCAGTCAGTGACACTTCACCAGTCATGGCTACATTCTGGCGCACCGGCCGGTTGGTTGCCAGGGACAACAGTGCTGTGACAATGGTGCAGCCAGCGCTTGGTCCATCCTTGGGAGTTGCCCCCTACAAACAACAGTTATAGATACAGGTGACAGTTATAGACAAACAGAAAGGAATGAACATTCCTGCCAGCCACAGTGTATTTGTGACACTATCACTAAAGCATATTTTCAAATTTATCCATTTAGAAAAATGCGACACAAATAAAATGTGTTTTCTTTTGCATGCTACTCAGTAGATAGAAAAGATGAAGTAAAAAGAATAAAACGATTAAACAAAGTAGTCAGTAAGTCATTTATTTACAGCATTGTGTCACCATGGTTACCTCAGGGACATGCAGGTGGAGGTGGGAGTTGACCAGGAAGTGATTTTCTGGTTCTTGTGTCATCAGGAAGGCTCTGGCAAAGGTTGACGCGATCTTTGCACTCTCCTTCATAACATCACCCAGCTGACCTGCAAAGCAGCAACCACTTTACTATGCTCTCTTTTCAGTGTCTGGTGAAGATTTCACACCTGTGCTTCACAATGTTTGATTAACCTCCACCCTACAGAGTGACTCAGTTCATGGCCTTCCTGACTGACCTGTGACCTCCAGTGACCCCTCTCCTTTAGAGTCTGTTGCTCCAGAAGGACGCCGCAGTGAAGTTTCAATGAACAGCGTCGACCCTCCTACACAGAGGACAAAACGCAGGCAGACCTTCAGAATGTTAAATTTGATATTGGTACTGGTTTGTGTGTGTGTGTGTGTGTGTGTGTGTCTCTCTCACCCATAGCAGTCCATGCCAACCCCATAACCACTCCAGGTGGGGTGACATTGTACATTCGATCGACTGTGAAAATAGGTTTACCCACGTAGTCCTGCAGGTTGTCAGGTGTTACAGTCACTGTAGTTTGCTCACCGCTTACAATACCGAATGCCACCTTACGGAAGACCTGACAGAGAGAGAGAGGAAAGAAAAGGGATTGCACACAAAACCACTGGGGGATGTGCTACTTTCTGATGCGAGTTTCTGTAGGTTGTTGGTTTCCAAATGAATACCAATGACTTTAACATTTGTTTAGCAGGTGGTTTTCTGTTCTTTTCTGACTTGTACCAGCCTGCCATCCTTATTAAAAGGATGAAGTAGCAGTAGCGTTCAGTTTTTTGTGACATGCAGAATATTCTGCTGATTAAGACTGAAATCTTTGTTCCAAGTTGCCTAATGCATGTGAGCTCTGGTTTAGTAAAGACAGAACGTAGCTTTACAGTTTTTTCTACCTTTTCAACTTGTTTCTGCAGGTTCCTGACTCCAGATTCCCGACAGTACTGCCTGATGAGCAGAGTGAGCGCGTCAGATGAGATTGAGGCCTTCTCTTCGGTCAGACCACACAGGGAGCGGAGCTGAGGGACCAGGTAACGCTGGACAACCAGACACCCAGAGAAATAGAATTTAAAAGCATGATGTACTATATTGAATCGTTATGTGCTGCTTGACATTTTTAACTGTGAGAAAAATAAATCCGTTATTATTAAAACTATAGAACAATAATCATAAAAACAATTTATACAGCATAATTTATTTATTTTTACACACACAATCACATAAGTGCGGAGATAAACGTTAGTGTTACCTCTGCGATAGCCAGTTTCTCCTGGGCCACATATCCAGACACATTGATCATCTCCATCCTGTCTCGGAGAGGCTCTGGGATGGTGTCAGTCACATTTGCCGTGCAGATAAACAAAACCTTTATTGGAGAAGACAGAGATGGGTGGGGCTTACACAAATTATCAATCATTCTCCACTAGGACTGTGGAATTGTACACAAATACCACACACTCCTACCTTTGACAGATCTACAGGAACATCAAGGTAGTGGTCGAGGAAGTTGGCGTTCTGTTCGGGATCCAGAAGCTCCAGCAATGCGGAGGATGGATCACCCTGGTAACCACGGCCAATCTTATCCACCTGGTAATGACAGATATATATATATATATATATATACACATATATATATATATTATATGAGTCAATGTCTGTCAGTGGGGCTGAGATAAACCAACTGGGGAAAAAGAAACAATGTGTTGAAAGAATGAGCCATCAGATTCCCTCTATGGTTGTGCATTAGCGCAGCAATTTACAGCAGAAGGAAACGCATGACCCGATGCGCTAAAGCAACAGCAGCAAAAGCAGTCAAGCTTGATACAAAGTGTTTATGGCAGCAAACAAGGTCCCCTGTACTATTGCAAGTGATCAAATTACCGCCTGGTACTCGCCGCTCCATCATGTGCAGCTGGAAATCTCGAGGGCTTCCGTTCTTCTGACTGAAATCTAATTTTTCCTGCTTATGACTGTATTTGCGTTCCAAACAGCTAGAATGGCAGACTGTGGCGGTTGTGTGTAAGCAGGTTATGTAAGGCTCATTATACAGTGCATGGCAAAAGATGCACTCGTATTGATCCAGCTCCAGTCACATGACTCCCTGTCTGTGGATGTGGAGCGTACCCAGCGGATCCACAGGGAATGATGAGGGGAGAGGAGTCAGAGCTGGTAGAAGAGACAGAGAGGGTAAAAATGGATTGAAGTGAGCGAGCCAGCGGATACATGCTGATTGGATAAGATGGGGGTGCAGCGACTTTGCTGAACAAGAGGTTTCTGAGGAGCCTGGAGAGGACAGAAATCAAAAGAAAGCAGAATTTTTTAAGGGTACAGAGGGGAACACGCCCACCCCTCCCCTGTGAATTACTGTACAGAAGAGCTATCCCATCAGCCTCTGGGGTGGAGCCGGTGACCTTATGCTCGTGATCAGCCAATCAATAGAGAGCTGGTGTGATGAGGTGGAGTGTTCTGTGTCTGTGACCCCCATTCACTGTTATTTCGCCACCCTTTTCTATGTAAAATGGACTCCTACACACAAGGTGTTCAGCATGATCGTGTGTGTGTGCGTGTTTGTGTGGGTGTGTGTGTTGTGTCCGAGGCCTGTGAGCTGAGATAAGTGACTGCCATTGAAACGTTTACCGTATCACGATGCATCTACCATAAAGCCTTTTTGTTACAGATCAGCAATTTAGGTGTCCTGGTGGCATAGTGGCGTGTCAGTATATACACTGTGTAATCTACTGTAATGGCCTTTGTTACACCTAAATTTTCCCGTCGCTCACTGTGCTATCTCATAACAGCAGAAGTCTTAAAATTGAGTGTGTGTGAAGTGTTAAAATTACCTTACAAAAGCTACAAAGTTTCGTATTAGATCCAATGCCTCCATATTTGAGCTTCCTTTTAGTGTCCTGTATGCTGTGTTGAGTTTCTATCTGAAACACACTGCCAATACAACGCTGACAATGTTAAAAAAAAAAGTCAAAACAAACATACGTGCATGGATGTCAACTTTTGCATTAGATAGCACTGTTTGCTCTGCAGGCTCTGGTGAAAGGTTAACCAACACCTAATACGCAAGTCCTCCGGATATAGGAAAGATATTTATATGATGCTTTTTTTTCTTCATAAGAATCAGCAAGAAGTTGAGACTAATGAGATTCGGGAGTGTTTACCATCATCACATTTTCACCACTGTCAGTGAGTCTTTTCTTTACCTTTCTGCCACATATGAATATATTTCCATTCAATTTACAGATAGGACATTGGTTAAGAAATTTGATAGATTTTGGCGGCGATCCGATCTGGAATTTCTTTCATTAAATAATAGCAAGTTGGAGAAATGCCTTTTTGCTTTATAGTTAATGTTGTGATGTGTGGTTTATTTGTACAGTTTTGCTGTTGAGGTTTAAATCTGCTTCATTCATTGAGAACAAGTTCAAAATACTTTGAATATCTTCCTTAATGCCTGCACTCAACATAGGAAGCTAGCAACTGCACAAATACAGTATATACAGTATGTAGATATTAATAGTCAAATATGAGGTGCGCATGTGTATCCATGCACTCACAGACACACAGACCATCTGTATGTATTCACCTAATCAGAACTCACCTCCCTCCACACCTCACACACATACGCACCCACATACACACACAAGACAAATGCATACAGTGAGAGTGCATGCCGTGTGTGCTGCTCTGCTGGTGTGTCACAGTAACTACTGACTAAATAAGGCAAGGCATCAGTTGGCTTATCAGCACCAGCCAGGAATATATACCCGTCCCACCACTGATATAGCAGCCTGCCATCTCACTCACACTATCATCTCTCCCAAATGTGTGTGTGTGTGTGTGTGTGTGTGCGCGTCTCTATATAAATGGAATAAAAATATTAAAAAGAATGGGAGAAACAGCCTGTTTGAATGTGAGAGATGAGAGGTTTGCTATCATTTGGGCAAGAGAACGGAGAACGTGTGTGCAGTGTGTGTGTGTGCAGTGTGTGTGTGTGTGTGTGTGTGTGTGTGTGTGGTGCATTTGTGTCCAGGGGTGTTTGTTTATCACCTGCTGTGTGATGACCTCAGCCACTCACCACCTGCCCTTTTTGGAGAGAGTTATAGATCAGCCTGTGTTTCAACATGTGAACAAAATAATCCCAACCCACAGTACATCATGTAAGATTCCATCTTGGCTGTCCTCGATGGCGATGACTTCTTCTGTTCCAAATAGGGGCAGAGATGCAATTGGGTTCATTTTTTGGTGCAATGAAGCATGAAGCATACAGTAACTAACTGTGGGAAGGAACTGCCAGCCAAGCAAGCCGCATCATACAGTATATCTGTCCCCAGACATGTCTCATATTTATGGCAATGTGATGGTGTGAGGTAACACAACATTTACTGCTGACAGAATCAACTGCTCAGGCGCCCACATGCACGCACACATAAAATATCTGGCCTAATGTGCCTCGTATTATCTATATCTGTAGCATTAATGACCGGAGTCATTGCCAGCTTGTACATACAGGAGAGCTATAAATAATGTAGCTGACGCAATGGCCCATGCATCATGAGTTGGTCAAGCAGTTTTTAAAATGAGTCCCAGTGCAATCAAATTACAGCGTGTAATGTAATCTTATTCTGTACTTCACAACATTATCATTATATAAGGTCATAGTTGAAAAATGTCAGTGGATGAAACGATGGAAGCAGTTTAATTAGTTATATAAGGAAAGACTGATGTGTGTTGGACGGATCAGAGCTTTGCAGTTCTTTGGTTTGTGACCAAATACCTGTAAAAGCGCTTACATTCCCATCAACCTCAGCTGCACTTTATGTTTAGTGCTAATTAGTTAGCATGGTGGCACGCTAAACTAAGATGGTGAAACTGGCAAACATTAAACCTCGCAAACATCCACATGTGAGCATTTCTAGTTTAAAGGGCCAAACAGCAACAAAAAATAGTTTTTATGAGCATGTTAGAATGCTGACATTAGCATGGCTGTACTCTTATTCTTGTCGTTTAATTATCACAAGAGGAGATGTAACAAATAAGAGCATATACCAGACAGAGGGGAGCAGATATGCACCAGATAAGTATCTCATTACAAGACTTGCATAGGCTGCTTTGAGACAGAATCAGGCGTTGCGGCGATTCAACGCAGGGCTGTGCGACGGTGTGGAAAGTGTCACGTACTAACCAGCAATCCCAGGTTGAAGACCGATACAAGCCAAACGACTGCACGGCAGTTAACGTCTTTGTACTCCCTCGAGGCAGGTTTGAACAGCTGATGTTCAGTTATCACGGCGGCGATCGACCAGTCTCTCTTCCATCTTCACAGTTGCTTGTAAACAGTGGAATATTAAGGTCAAGGTCAAGGATATCTTTATTGTCCCCGAGGGACAAAACAGCTAATGTTCCAACGCTACATGGTAAACAAAGTCCTCCTTCACCTGGCCGTTTGCCTATCTGATTGCTGATGTGATTCAGGCAGCCCCTGCGGGCCTGAATGCATTACCAACGTTCAAATGAATGGAAAAACCAGCGTTTTTGCTACAGCACCTGCTTCTGTCTGAATGTAGTCATAGACTAAATGACTAAAGCAGGACGTCTGATGCATCTGCTGCTATTGATACACATTATGATCCCACACTACATCTCAGTAAATCCGACTGATGTAGAAAGAAGTACGAAACGTTTTCCTCCCTGTTGGGACACATTAGGAAAGCGAGAGGAGAAAGGAAACTTTAGGCCGAAATCAGTCATCAGGACGCCAAAGGAGAAGGCATGATAAGGGAAAGACAACATGAAGAATCTACAGTTGGCTGTGTGTGTAGATGAAGGCTGGGACCTGACTTACAGTTACACTGTCTGAAAAGCTTTGTTCCTGGGGGAGAAGAGGAGAAAAGCCTGTAGGAAATGGCCGTGTGTAAGTGTGAGTGGAGCGCTGGGCTGTATCAAACAGCAGTGGTGATGGGATTGCGTTTCACCAACATGCCATTACACTGTGTGGCTGTGGCTTGTAATCTCTCTGAGAATGGCACATATTTTTGCAGCTTCTCAAGAAAGCCTGGGATGAGTCAGCCAAGCAGGCAGGCAGGCGGACAGAGGGGGGAGTCATGTGGAGTCCAAGGCTGTTATGAAGAGGTTAACTCATGTAGCCGTTCGCCTGCAATCATTAAAAATGTAAAAGTTCTTACAAGACTCCCTCCATTATATGCTTCTTCTTCTTCTTCTTCTTCTTCTTCTTGCAGGGTATCTTCTTGTCTTTGCGTTAAATTTAACGTAACAGCCATTAATTAGAGTAAGAGTCAGTAGAGTCAGTTAAATATTGCATCAGATACACTGATTTATGATGTGGAGAAACAATGAGTGCAAGTTAATGGTGTTTCTGTTCAGTAAGCTTGGTCTCCGAGGAATTCCCTCTGAACAAGACAAGATATTATGTAGAAATCCCAAATGTCAACGTGCAATCGTGTCTATGTGCTGTTTACACGTGCAACATATTGGGATCAGTGGCTGTGAGGTCCAGATAAAAGTAATTAATATAAACTGTTATAATTGAGTTTTGGGCTCTGCTAAAGGTGCTGCAGCTCACTATCGGGAAGACATGCCCAAAACACTATGCTTGACCTGTTAACTCCTCAAAACAGTGTCCACAGCATGCAGACTGTGGCAATGTCTGCAAATAGATGAGGAGAAAATGTAATCTTTTTTCTTTTAGTTCATTTGCCATTTTTCTGTTTTCTACACTTTTGCAAATATTATAGATATATTACATCTTCTATCACAGTATTTGTAATTTCACATTGCAATGTTGTACCATTTTGTGATTCATGCTGCGAATAGCTATTTCTGTATGAATTGTTGATTATTTTCTCGATTCATCATTTGGTTTATAGAATGTCTGTCTGAAAATTGGCCATCACAGTTTCCCAAAGCCCAAGGTAACATCTTTAAATGTCTTGCTTTGTCTGACCAGCAGTCAACAACCCGAAGATGTTCAGCTTTCAACAGTAGAAGACCAATTAAACCAGCAAAAATTTGAGATAGAGAATCTTGGCTTTTTTTGTGACTCAAAATGATTCATTAATTATCAAAATGGTTGCAGATTAATGTTCTGTCGCTTGACTAATTGATTAATAGTTGCAGCACTAGTCAAGGTAAAGTACATTTTCTGGAAATTAAATTTGTAAGTGTGCATAGATCAAATCACAAATGAAGGGAATTGGTTTTTCTAACAAGTCAGCATTTTTCATTACATGGACAAAGAAAATTCAACACTGCCATAAATCAGCTGTCAAAAAACTGTCAGCAATGGCTGAAAAAAAGAAAAGCTGCCTACGTATGACTGGTAAGGCAAAATCTCTAGGCGACAAGGCACATTTTTATTGTCTCACAGTATATATTTTCATATCATCCAACCCTGTTCATACATAGCAGGGCATGTCTTTAAAATGCGCAAATAAAGACGGGTAGCAACACCAGGTTTAGCTGTAATAGTGGGCATCTGCTTATCAGAGGCACAAAGAACAGTGAGTCTGTCTTTTCAGCTTGTGTTGCCTGAAGCAACTCTTAAAATCTATCTAGTTCTTTTTGTACCTACTACCACAGCCATGTGTCCTCAACCTCTGCATACTAATGTGCCCTGCTAAATCTGTTCAGCCACTCTGATTGGCTAGCTAGGCCGCTTTCACTCCAGATGTTCATGGATTGGATTGTGGAATTATCACCTCTCTTGTTGATTCAGAGTATTGCTTTTCCACACAGCATCCCTTCGTGAAGCATGCAAAGGCTCTTGTAATCACACGCATAGACGATATTATGTGCGTGGACATGTGCGTGACGCATTTTCTTTAGCATTTGTAGACGTGAATCAGTCGCTGTCACCTTTTCACGATAATCCACTGGATTATATTATTGCAATGGTGCAGAGGTTGACCCACATGTCATTAGCAGTTGCACTTGGTGATAGTGAGACGTAATTGTATTAACATTTTTCATAATAGTTGATGTTTTTATGTTGTTTTTGCATGCCTTCCGGCTAGTCCATGAAATAGCCATAAACGATAGATTGTACGAAGATTGCATCACAATTTTTCAGCTGTTGGCAGATGTGACCTAATGCTTATGCTCCTTTTGGCTTTGCACTGAAGAGGAAATTGATGGTTGTGTGTGTGTGCGTGTGCGTGTGTGCAGACAGTGGGGTGAATGGTGGCAGGAGATTGGAGAAGAGAGCACGGACCATAATTAAAACTATTCCTTAAGCTCAAGTGGTTGCCAGGCAATGTGACCTTTACTCGCACAGGTTCAGCTTCGGATGTTGAGCCTCGTAGTTAACTGAGACACTTCATGGAGTGACTGTGTGTGTGTGTTTCTCTGTACCTGTGTCTCCCTGTTTTCAGCCAAGTAAACCGTTTGCAGTATATTGACTTGGTCAAAACACTTAAATTCATCACATTCGAAAATATATAAGTGTCCATGCTGGTTTGTGTGTAAGTGGAAGATTATACCCATACAGTAGGCTGCAGTGTGGGTTTGTTAATTTGCAAATTCATTAATACAGACCAGATGCCTGGTTGGACAGCTTGCTCAAGTGTCTCTGGTGGTTACCATGGTTACTGCCTCATCGGCGTCATCATCGTGTCAGCCATTTGTTGATTTTCTTTATGGAGTAGTAGTGAAGAGGCGTCGTTAGTTTAACATTATGTTTGTTCATCCTTTCAGGCTTTCAGTTCAACATGTCTGGTTCCAGTTGGAGATTTTCAAAAGATTTATGGACTGTTATAATAGAGACAACACTATGAAGTCACCTCAGTGTGTCCTTTCTTCACACTGATTCCCAGTAGGCCTCATTATGGCACATCTCACTAATGGTGCTTTTCAACATGCAGATTTGATGTGTGTGTAAATTAGACTTAATGCAGTCATTTGCATAAGAGAAAGCGCATTTTTCTAAGGTGGAGGTTGTAAGCTGTCACATGTGTTTGTGTTTGCATGTGTTGTAGGTGTGTGACGTTTGCATTGTCATGTACTACATGTCTTGATTTACATCAGTGGAGCCCTATGTGTCTGTGCGTTTGTGGGTACAGTATGTGTGCAAGTGTGATGCAGTACCAACCCAGGTCAAGTTGCTTAAATTGCCAACTCTTTGACTTTCTGGGTTATAATAGCAGCTTGTGAGCATGAAAACAGACAGATTAAAATAAAGCGACACTCAAATCCAATCCAAGCATCAAATCGCCACATATACTACATCCCTGTTTTTCTGCAGTGTATGGTTTAGCCACCATTGCCCCGCTCATCATCAGCTGTGGCTATGTTTCACCAGTAGTGTTGACACAAAGAGCGCAGAGCTGAGGTCTGAATCCCTGCCATTGCCCCTCACCATAACCAGAGGGATCATCTCAGCGAGGGATTCTGTGTCACTCTCTCAGCGGACTCATATCAGCACTCAGAGGAGATCAATCAGACCTTCAAACGTAACAGAGCTCTAAACATGTACTACATAAACATGTGCCCTTATACTTGTGAATTCATTATATGCATGTTCACAATCGTTTCTGTGAGGCACCTATACACATTCACACACTAAAATCCACATACCTGTAACCATGTGTTTTTGGGTGAAGGCCAGGTGAAGTCTCAGTGGAGGGTTCAGGGCAGAGAACACCAGTGGGAGATTAGGTCTGTTTGTAATCCACAGTCAAAAATGTCAGTAGAGGTTGGGGATTTTTTCCTGTTTAATCAAAACTTGATTCTTCTTCCTAGAAATGAAGTCTGTTTTCTGAGCTGAATTTCAATCTGTCTCTACCTGCCTGTTGAGCCTTTGTATCATGAGAAAACCCGGATAAATGCGTTATTTGGGGGTAAATAAAAATGGATTCTGAATCTTCAAGTCAGAAAAGCACAAATCAGAAATTACTCTCAGACATGACATTCTATTATAGTTAATACAATACATAATATATTCGCTGCATTATTTAAAAGAATAGTTTGACATTTTGGGAAATACACTTCTCCTCTTCTTTGCTAAGAGATGTGAAGACTGATACCACTCTCGTGTCTGTATGCTAAGTATGAACTAGAGCCAGGAGACGTTCGCTTACCCAACCTATTATTAGCCTAGTTTTGATGAGCATGGGGAAACCGCTAGCCTTGCTCTGTCCAAAGTTAGTTAGCTAGTTCAAGAATGTAACTTCCCATAAAACCAAAACTTGTCATTTTCAAATGAGGGTTTTTATACAGATAAAACAAATGAAATATGACTTAATTAGTGAGATATTTAAACCCTCAGACAGAGCCAAGCTAGCTGTTTGCTTCTGCTTCCAGTCTTTATGTTAAGCTAAGCTAACCACCTGCTCATTGTAGCTTCAGCATACAGACATGAGAGTGGTATCAATCTCCTCATCTAACTCTCAGCAAGAAAACAAATAGGACTATTTCCCTAATAGTCTATATATTACTTTAAGCTATGTCATATCATACTATGGCATGCATTGTGTTTTCCTCTGGGGATTCTTTAGAAGCGATGATCTGTCTTTGTCCTTTCTCTTCTCATCATTGTCTGCAATTTGCAGTCTTGTTTTCCCTGCTCATTGTGTCATTCCCCTGCAGCCTGCCTTGCTTTCACCCGTGCAAGTGTTTTTCATATTGTTGCGCCATGTTCCATTTGCGTTTTCATCCTGCTGCAGTACTCTGTGCATTTGTGTTCGCATGCTGTGCCACATTACGTTCAACAAACCTTACATGTTTAAGTGAATTTTGAAGAAAACATTCAGATTCTTTATTCAGAAAGCACTTTATTTTGCTAGGCCGGTGGCAAGACCTGGGAAAATTCAATAAGCCTAATTGATCTTAGATGATGTTTTTTTAATTTTGAGCATGCTCATATCTACTTTACTGAAAAGAGTAACAGGATAAAGGAGAAAGAAGAATGAGCCCAGAGAGCCCCAGCCTGCCAAACCGCCAGGAACTCCTGAGATCTGAAATGCTACAGTACAGTACACGGCCATGCCCAGATATTCTCATACAACATCGTAGTTCTCTCTTCAGGATAAAGTTAGTTTATCTTATAATAACAGCCACTCTGTTTCCCATTATAAGCCTCATTTGCTGCAGCCATTGTCCCTCACCACTGCAGCCCCTGGTAATGTGAGCCCAGACCTCAGCCCAGCCCAGGAATAATTCCTGAATAATTTCAGAGTCGGTTTTAGCTAACCACTAATGGTGTTAGTCATGCTTGAGTAATCCTGAATTAGCACCAGCCGGGAATTCAATATCAGGCCTGCATGGATAAAAGAGATATGCAAATGGGAAGCTAAGTGCTAATTTGTGCAGACTTTCTGTGATATTCTACGTTGCTCCTTTGGACTTGTTTGGGTAAGATACAGGGCAGTATTTTCTGTTGATGCATAACATCCTTTCATGAGTAGATTTGTGCACGCAGACCAGGTGCATCACTGCCCAAAAGGAGCATGATCTTGTAATATGACTCTTGCTGTATAGCAGTAATTCTCTCTTGGTCCTGGGCGATGAAAGACAGTGATTGAGTTTAAAGGAAGATTGTTGAGGGTGGATGTTTACCACGGACAAGGTCAAGACTATCTTATTATATACCGTACCAGTCAGCATTCCAGTTACCTTGACTGACGGGAATGGGAAGGGGTCGGTGTGGCGGAGAGAAGGAAGATGAGGAAAAGTGAAAGGGGAGGGAGAGGGCAAGAGATGAAGGGGGTGCAGAACTGTGTCAGCATATGTGAGGGAGATTCCTCAAATAGGCCATAGCCTGGGGAGTGATGGACTGAATAGCCACTCAGGGGAATGTGCACACACAACACACACAATCACACACACACACACAACAGCCACATAATACAGATACACCCATGCTGAATTCTGTGAGAGACCGATGTATGACAAACCTTAAAGGAAGATGCACTGTGCCGCATGGGACCTGGAATTTGAAATTTAACCCACAGTAAAATTAGAGGAACTGAGATGCATACTTCAGCAGTTCTAAATACCCAGAAGTCTTTAGAGAGTCTCGTTCTCTGTCTCTCTCTCTCTGTCCAGTTCTGTGTCTCTCCTGTCCATTTCCATACCTTTTGCTTGGCCTGTGTTTTTCTCACCCCCAGCCTCTATGTCAAGCACGCACACGCACGCACGCACACACACACACACACACACACACACACACACACACACACACACAGAAAGAGCATCCGGCACACTGACTCAACACTTTTCACACAATTCATTTGTCCCACTAATGAAACAACCATGAATCTCACCAGGCCTTCCTCAATATCATCTCAAACAGAGCTTCTGTTCAAAGAGAATGGCTTCAAAGTCTTTGCTCCTTTCTACACTTTGTCCAAATGTCTACAAAGTGTGTGTGTGTGTGTGTGTGTGTGTGTGTGTGTGTGTGATTGTGTGTGATTGTGCGTGTGCTTGTGTGGTATTTGCATTTGTGCCAGCAGGTGCATTTATGGATTCAAATACCTTGATTTGCTTGGACCCATCCCCAGCACACTCAACCAGACAGGAGAGCCTGCAGAGACCAAAACTAGACATGAACAGGTGTTGCTTTATTTTATTCAGTGGCAGAGTGGCCTCAAGTAGGGAGGCTGCAGACTGTCTGACAAGTTATAGGACTTACAAACTTTTTTCAAAGGTCAGTCGTGAGCTTGCATATTGTTGTTTACTCAGACGTTTTGTTTTTTTTGCCTTGAATCTGTGAACACCAAGACAAGGCATTACATAATTTTCCCTGAAAAACTTTTGTCTACTTGGGCCAATCACAATAATGTAGCTTTAACAAGGGATCCATGACTGCATGTAATGGATAAGGGGTCGCTCGTAGAGACAAACCCACAGAGAATAATTGCCTGACTGCAATTTCTCTCAGCTATTCGAAGCATTTTATCATCTTTCAGCTCATTGTTTTGGTTTTACAGCCAACTGTCTTGATTCGTTCTCACCACTCTCATCAGTTATGTTTTTAACCACTTGAGGCAGCTATTATTAGTGGAAAAAGCTCTGATAAACCCAGTGTGCTCTATGTGTCCAGCACCAACTAGCACACAGACACAGTTAGCGACTAGCTGGTTAACGTAGTGGAACATGGAGCAGTTAAAGAGCCAGATATTTGCCCCAGGAGCTAAAAGGAGATTGAATATTGGATTTGCATTTGTCGGGTGTACACAAACATGACTCCAAGTGAATGCTAATGTTTCTTTTTATCTGCGTTTGCAGTATCATATTGTAAAAGTAGATGTCAGTGTTGTGTTCACAACTTCTTGCGCTGCCCCCAAGTGGACAAAAAATGCATTGTTGCAGGTTTAACAGTCCATGCATTGTGGAAGGTGTTGCTGCCGCTTGCTAGTTTGATCAAATTTGCCAGCGCCTGGAAGAAAACCAACCAACCCTTTCGTGTCTGCACTCCACATGCCCACGTTTTCTCACCTTTCATTTCACTCTCCTCTTGTCCCACTGCTCTATCACACTCCCATCTTTCTCTGCCTGTCACCTCCCATCACCAGACATCCTGACTGTGAACAGTTTACATCGCTTTCTGTGTCTGATTTTATGCCCACTCTACCTAAAAGTAACTGTTAAGATCCTTAGGATATGTTGCTTGAGCATGCTGAATGCATTCATAACGCATCCATGCCTCCTTACACTTGGCTGCACATTTCACACATTTCAGAAATAGAAGCATGTACGTCCTTGTGGTAGCATGTGTGACAAGTGGATGTCTACAGTATACATGTAAGTGGTGTGATGTAACTGGAATGCGTTAATGTTTTTTTAATATTGAAGTGTTCTTAAATAAGACCGCGAAGCTGTGCTGTACCTGCTTTTAGCCACACAAGTGAACTCCTACATAACTCATGGCATGAAGCAAAGCATTGTGTTATACTGGGTGTGACTATTAAAAATATGAAATCCAAGTTTTTATTATGGCAGCTGGTCAGTGGTTTCCAGTGGCTGTGCTGCCTGTAAACACAGCCTGAGTGTGTCCTCTGTCTCTGGGTGATGTTGGGACTTATTTCTGGAGAGGAAACTGTCCATCTCTCCAGCCAGCATATGTCTCCTCATGCATTTTAATATCTCACTGTCCCAGCCGGTCAAAAACAAGACAGGCCTGAGTACAAGGACAGAAAAGTAGCCTGAAATAGAGACAACTGTCCGTCGGGGTCACTGACAGAAAGACAGAGGGAGGGATGGAGGGGAGGAGGGAGGATGGAGGGGAGATGAGGGGATGCAGCTTTGATAGACTGATGAGGAAAAAGCATTGATTGAGAGAAGGGATGGTGAAAGAAAGACAGAGATGACAATGGATGAGTAGGGTTAAGCAGGGCAGCAGGCACAGCTGTCAATACTTATCACAATACAAGTGATACTTGGACGGCCCATCTGGATCTTTGTATTCCATGTTGTACTGTCATGTACTGTATCTGTTCATACTGTAAGTGAATAATCCACTGGCTTTAACTGATGGTTTCATATTGTTGTATAATTGGGTCTTTTCTGAAGGGAGTCTGGTGGTAGCAGAGGGAAACGTCATCCCTCGCCATGCAGTGCATATATGCCCTCCTATACTTATGGCTCTCATTACCTGTCTGTTTGCATGTGCACAAGCATGTGCATGTGTACAGTATCTTTCGGTGGCATTTTCAAGGGATTTGTTAAGCAGGTCACCCATCGGCCTCATGTCTGTCTAACCATGGTATGCTCCCATAATACCTCTCAGTGCTAATGCTAAGCTTACATTGATCCCAAAACGTATTACTCTTCTGCCTTTTGGTTTCTGAGCATCAGCATAATATAGTAGATGTGGATGCAAGCTTTCCTCGTGGTAGTGTTTAGGCATGGCTATTATATTGTCAGTGTCACTTTTTGTTTCTTTTTTGAGGTTCATATGATTAAAAATACACTCTTATGTGCATACCATAGGGTTCCCACAGGCCTTGACAGTTATTTGAAATGTTGTGAAAATTGTATTAATTTTTTTTATTCTTTATTAATGTATTAATTTGCTTTATACATTATCAGTCACCTAAAAGGAATATCTTTGATGTTGCTGACTGCCATGGAATTCAATCCCTATATTTTCACAACACCACCTGCTGTTTATACATGATATGATATGATGTCACATGATCATACAGTATGTGTGCTGTGTACGGGTGTGTGTGACTTTTGGGCACTGCTCCTGTTTGGTCCAGCAGCAGTGCAGTGCTCCAGACTGGATTATGGTCTTGCTTGGTTGTGGCTGCCTTCCATTTGGAAAATCAGGATTTGGATTTTGAGATAGAGGCACAAGGGGAGGTGTTATGTCATCCCCAAGAGGGACAGGCTGAGCTCAAAGATGAGGAGAGGGAGGCATGGAGGGTCAAAGAGAAAAAGATAGACGGAAGCTGTTGTCAATCTTGATGATGAAAGTGTCAGGGATGACAGGACTGCATGCAGACACATTTATAGACCAATGAATTATTATGGCCACATGTCCTTCCCCCATGGTGGTTTTCACAATCTTTATGTGTTTATGTCAGAGTTACCATGCAACTCTACTATGGTCTCTGTTTGTGTTTTTCCAGAACGGCCCATGCCAGGACAAAAAGTGAGGCTGCCGAGCAGGCCTCCCTCTCCGCTATGCACGACTCTGAAATTGCCAGGGCGGTTGCTAGGGAGCTCTCCCCCAACTTCTACCAACCAGGTAAAACTTTTAACAGCACTCCTTCATACATTGCACATGTCTGATATTGTAAAGCATGTTTTGTAGTGGCAATGCTTAGCAGGGATGTGCGTCCATAGTGTCTTAATATGCTTCCCCACTGTCTGAGTAAGAAACACTGGGACTACAGGTGCACATACTTTTGGCTAAATTTGCATAAACCTTTGACTAGCTGTGCACGCAAGCAAGGTTTTAAACAAGGTTTTTAGGCATTAGACAGAGGCTTTAACACGAGTGGTTCACCCAGCGCACTGGCACCACTATCCCTTTTTTAGCCAGACAATCCTCGAGCAGCCGATCTGTCCATTCAAACCGTGTTTTTAGGAATTGGGTAACTGGTAAGAGGCCGGGTACTTTGTATGAATAACGATGTTTGCACAGTTTTAAAGTTGTTTGCACAGGCTGTGTCTGAGTCAGTAATGGACTTGTTGTGGGTGCACAAAAGCATAGGGTTTGGTCTTGCAGGACTGTATTCTAAGACTAGAGGTATTGAGGATGACTTCTAAAACCACAATGGAGGACTGTGTTTGTGCTTAGACAAAGCAGAGCCAGCTTGAAGCAGGGTACTGTATTCTGGATGGAAGCCTTGTCTCTGCTCTCAAAGGCCTGTTGTAACTGCACGGAAATACTTGCAGAAATTTGCAGCCATAAACCTTGCCAAAATAACGTGAGAAGAGCCAAATGTTTTCTGTTCTTTAATGGTGTTTTTCTGATCATATCAAACTCAGTGGAGTGTAGAAATGTCTTACATGTGTATGAGCGGTTGTAAAAGAAACCTACTGCTCCTAATACCAAGCAGTTCTCATCTGGCACACAACAGGCACACTGCTATACTACACAGCAGCTCACAGCGTAGGGTCAACTCTGTTTAGTTCATTTACAAGTTAAGCTGAGATTTACAAGGCTATGCCGGACATGTAATACTAAATACATACTGAGGGGTACAGATCCTTTTTTGTCAAAGAGCTTGTGATGCAGGTGGGGTCAGGGATGGAACACAAGGGCACAAAGAGGGCAAGATTAGAAAAGGGTGTATCAAAATTTTGTTTTTAATGTTTTAAACCAATTTCCATCTTTGCTTAAATTTAACGTGTCACCTTTGGAGAAATATTTCTGTTGTGACAAGAAAACCTCAGGCAAGCATTCATCTACTAAAAAGATGAGCCCGTATTTGGATATAGGTTTTGTAAGAAGTTACACAAAGAAACGTTTACATTGAATTGATTTGAAAAAGTTCTATAGCTATCACTTGGATAGATACATTCTATTAATATTCAGCATATTCACAAGTGCTATGCCATACCTTTATTGTTTATTTTTATTTACAGCATAAGATCTATACTAGCCTTGCCTCTTCCACTGTGTGGATTATATTTAGGCCTATGAGCTAGCCGACCATGGGCCATTGCCAAAAGCCACTACAAAATAGTGGGTGACAAATAGATTGACAATGGAACCCATTCAAGCATGTCCCTCCACTAAGCTACAGCAATGGCCACCCGGGCCAGAGACATCCTGCGGGTTGTTTGTGTTGTGGAAAACGGTGGTCATGCTTGGCAGGCTGGGTGATCTCCGGGTTCACAAGTCTGTGCGGAGAGTATCCTTGCCTTATAAGTCGGATCATGAATGAGAAAGTGGCCGATGTCATAATAATGTGCAGCTCAGGGTGACACCTGAGCCGCAGCTTTTAAACGTTCAGTTACGTAAGCGTGTCTGGTAAGCCCGGCCTACAGCCAGTCAGGCACCTGCAAATAGCCCAACCCCATTTTCCATACATTCATTTTATTCCTAGTTTAGAGGGAAAGTCTTGTGGCAGTTTGGAGACTCAAGAATTAACCACTTTTGGGGCATTTTCTGGCGTATGGTTGTGCCTCAGGAAGGATATCATGTTTGAGTGTAAACAGTTTTCTATTTCTAACAGTTCTATTAGCAGCTTCCTGGCAAAATGGCCCGGCACTGTTGTTAACCTCAAAGAGAAAATGTCCTGTGTACTTTAAAATAATTCACCAAGCGGGTGCTGAATCTAGTTTTTTATTTGCCAGTCTATGTTTCAGTGGGACGAAGCCACTCAATCTGAGTAGCTAGCATTAGAAGGAACTTGTGTGACTTTCCCAAACTAATCTGCTTTGCTTCCTCAATGTCTACCTCTACAGTAGAAATATTCTCACTTATCCCCCCATCCCTCAGCTTCTAATAAATCCTCTAAGGTAACACCCAGGGGTCTAAACCCGTTGTTGTTTGCAACTGGCATTTTAGACTCATAGCAGATTATCACCCAGATTGGGACTGTGTACTTCAAAAGGGAAAAGGGGCTCATAGGGAGCAGGGCCCTGACCTTTCTGATTGGTTCACTCACAGCACCATGGAGGGGGAGCAGCGAGGGTTAGCTAGGCGTGGCCTGTGTTGTGACGTTAATTGGGCTATATTTGGTGCTCACTGGGGTCTAATGGAGACATAGCTGAAATCCTTATGCAGTGAGAGGAGCTCAGCCCTGCACTCGTCCCTGCACTCGTCCCTCTCAAGGGCTGATGCAGAGCAGCTGTCCCTTCCTTCAGCCGGTCACCGGGGGTTGGTGGGGGGCTCGTGTTGGAGGTTGGGGGGGGCGCCCATCAGGGATCCCAGTCCGCCCTGTTTGACCCAGCCAAGATGCACTTGGACCAGGTCAAACCTTAAAAGCCTGGACCTGTCAGGGCTGAAAACCAGACATGAGCAGGTGCTGCTTTATATTCATGGCAGCAGGTGTCCTGAAGACAGTAGCTCAGCTGAAGTTTAAAGTCATGCAGCAACTTCTTATGACTTTCAAGGATAGTGCATATAAGTATTAGGTAATACCACTGATCTGGTCTTTTTCCAAACTAATGTCAAAAGCATTTTTTTTAACTGTCCCCTTTGTGGAAATGGTAATCATCATGTAACGTAAGATAGATGGGACATTACATTCATGTCATGATGTATCGCTGTTTCAGCCCTTCGTGATACAGGTAAAATTCAGTTCCACTCCTGAAATATTACTGCACGGAAGTAGGGGAATCTGGGAGAATTTTTGAAAGTAGGCTGAATCTAATGTGAAAATAACATTTCGCTTAATTCGTTTATAAAATGGTGCCCTTTCTCAAATATGGGATGATGAGTAAAATCCCCCAAAATTTAAAGTACGTGTTTGGAAAAAGTTCATGGTATTTGGTGCTGTTTCTTCGTCTGGATTTGATTCTTTTCAGCATGCCATGTCTCCATCAACCACCTGTCGGGCCATGTGAACGTGAGGCCTTCCATGTTCTTCTTTGCATGCTGCCACTTACAAACAAAGCACAGGAAGACCGTGATTACACTCAAATCAGTAGCCACAAGCAATGGGGTATACTTTTATTTGCATGTGTTTGTATGAGTGCAAATGTAAGTGTGTATATGTCTGTGTGTGTGTCTATGTAACAGTAGAGGAAGTAATCTGGCCGAACAATGACAGCTCCCCCTGCCCATCTGTCAGTGTGAGTAGGAGGAAGAAAGAGAAAATCGAAACGCTACAAATTGAGTCATGAATCGTAAATATAACAGTGTAGAGAACATGCTGAGATCGCAACCAACAGAACAGACTAATACATATATAATACAACAACAACACAAACCAGGGAAAGGCTAATGCCTTTCACTACGACATGTTATTATATTTGACATATAGATGCAAATGAAACACTTGAGCAAACAGTTTGCTTTAGGCAATACCCATTTCTGTCCCTGTTGACTGCTCTGTGCATCTGACAAGGATGTAAAGGTAAGACAGCAGCCGAGACCTGCCATCATTTATATAGCAGAAACAGCTATGGGTGATTGTCAGTGCAAAACAAGATTCAAATTGTGAAAATAGACATTTCTTTTCACGCCAAAGTTGCTGAATGGCCTTTCAACTCTGGGGTTTATATAACAGTGGATTATAAGATACTGTCTGAATCTTCTGTTGAACCCAGGGTGATGCACAATGGCAACAGATGCAATAACAGCACGTACTATACTCCTTATAACACGCATCAATGCATGCACACACATACTGACGCTGCCCTCTTGCCACTGCTGCTCATCTCAAATTAAGGTCAGTAGGGGTTAGGCTGGGTCTTAAACAGCCGATGCGTTGTGTTTTGTGTGAGTATGTGATCGCGTGTGCGTGTATTTTGCTAAGAGTGCACTGGAGCAGGAAATGTGCCGTGGATTAACATGAACACAACTGGCAACCGCAGCTTCAACAAAAGCTTGTATTCTAATAACCTCAAAGAGACAATGATGAGGCTAGAAGACGAAGACACAGTACATATTACAGTTGAGCTTTTTTCTATTTGTATGAAAAGAATAGAAATCTTGATACGCATATATCTTTTTGCTTTATTTGAGTTTGTGTTTATTTAGGTTGAGTCAGTATTTTTGTCTTGATCGTGACTGATACCATGGCCCATTTTAATGACCCTCTTAGGAGGTCTGCAGACTCAGCCCAGTTAATCAATGTTCAGATGAAAGAAACACCATGGCCATTTGGGTAATTGAGTCCTAGTACATGTTCCAGCTGACCTGGCAAGATTCCTTGGTAGAGTACGTCTAATAAATCTTCACTCGCTCATCACATCAAGATATACACATGCTAAAATATCTACAGAACAACAAGTAATGAGATTAATCATAGTAAACATTTCCAAAATATTCTTTAGCAGCTGTGTAGTGTGCATGTTCATGTTCATCATATTTTGGAATTTAGCGTGGCTTCAGAGGTGTAGTGTAATGACTGTCAATGACTGCCGGTGCACTTCTATGTGAGTGTGAGGCTGATGGTCATTCTAGTACCCAGAACCATTCAGAAACCCTGGAACCCCTCACAGGAATCTGTCCCCAAACAGAGTGAAACCGCTCAGGCCCACCCCTGGAGCCCTAACTCTTATTGAGTTATGGTGTGAAATTAAGCTCGGCAGATATATTAAGCCTCGCAGATGTTCAAATGTCGCCCTGTCTCTTTGTAGTGGGTCTTATAGCTTATGAAACAAATTAAGACGGACATGCAGCCAAAAAATACTTTTCGGCGATAAGGCTGTTTATGCTGAAAGGGATTGGATACACTTGTTCCCTTCTGGATTTGAGGCTTGCACAATTGTTCCCAGAGGTGATGAGTGTCAAATCGAAATCAATATGAATTCATTTCCATTGAAATACAGTGCGCAAACTTCAAATGTCTCATAAATCCTTTTGATTGATCTCTGAGATTAAGTCATTTCCCAACCCAATAGCTCAGTCAATACTAAATGCACCAACATGAACACATTAGAATTACATCATCTTACACTCATTCAGTATAAAGTGTCTTTGTGGGGGTGAATAGGACTGAAAAACAAGCAAAACAGTTAAAGCTCAATAACCTGCCTCTGTCTACATGTACATATAAAATCTATTGTATTGTATTTATAATTTCTAGACTTCTTTCTCTCTATTTCAAATTTGCTATATGGGATGCGGAGGATCCTTCTCTGCTCATGCCATCTGATGTAATTCAAACAAAGCAGCATTGTCTCTGTGTTAGTCACTCTGACACCGTCTAATTTAGGCGAAGTGAAAAAACAGGCAAACAAAGAGCCTGATGTCTCTAATAAATATTAATTCAGCACAGAATAAAGGGACAGATAAAATTTAATTTTTCTCACATGCATAAATCCATTTACATTGAGATTCAGGCCCTATTGTCCACACATTAGAGGATGTAATGTCCAAAATGAAAATTCAACAGATATATAGTTAAAAGAGGAGTGCACATTTAGCCTAGATGCAGTAGTATCATTAGACCATCTGTATCCACTAACCCAGGACCTGAGTCCATAAACTCCTGATGGAGAGAAAGGAAGATAGCCAACAGTATGAGCTTCCCCAGACAAAAAAAGAGAGGCATCAATGCACCTTAAGGTCGACTCTCTTTATCTGTACAGCCGTGTTGGATGGATGCAGAGAATTGATGTGACATGGGCCTTTCCAGGAACACAAACATACTGATAAAAGAGAATGACTGATGATGAAGATGAGCCTGCAGAGGAAGCTTCCTTTGTGAAATGGTGTTTGTGACCCTGCATTAATCAGCCTATTTCTCCCTGCCTCTGTCTTTGCAGAGTGATTGCATATATAATGTTGATTCATGAATATTTGATTTGAAAGTTCATCTATGCTTAGGGCCAGCTCTGGTTTAAATCTTGCTAACGGTGCAACACTCCAGTCAGGCAGGATCGATAGTAATGCTGTGTTCTCCTAATCTGGCTTCTTGGACAGTGGCTGGATCAGAAATTTCAGAATAGCATTGGTGTTGGTTCAGGGTTTGGTTAGATCTCCTGTGTCATCATTAAACTATGTCTGAACCTCAGATAATGGGGCATTTGAATCTCGGTGGGCCTGTATGTTGTTCTCTCTCTATATGTGGGAGCTAGGCAGCTAGTTTGTGGCTCTCGTGTACGCTACTATCATTACATATCATTAGTACATATATTATTATCATAAGTCCCATAGCTAAAGATCAATTTTTCTGATCTTTGTAAAACCCATAAGGCTGTCTAGTTATATTTACCACAGTTGTGAAGTTTTTTCCAAAAACCTGTAGAGGAATAGTTCGATATTTTGGGGGAAATGTTAGAGTAGCTTTCTCACTGAGAGTTAGACAAAAAATAGGTACCACTTTTCATGTATGTATGATAAATATGACGCTGCAGCCAGCATCCGGTTAGCTTAGTACAAAGACTGGAAACCGCTAGCCTGGCTTTGCCAAAAGGTAACAGCATCCACCTACCAGCACCTTTAAAGCTTGTTAATTAACAATAATTATATGTTGTTTGTTTAATCCGTGCAAAAGCCAAAGTGTAAAAATAAGTTGATTAACAAACAAGATGTAAGGTGTTAAATAGTCAGATTTAGAAGTCCTGATAGGCTGATTTTGTTACCTTTGAACAGAGCAATGCTCGCTTCTTTAGCTGTTTACACCTGTTCATCTGGTTTCCCACGTGTGAACCAGACTAAAGCAGTAAACAGGGTGACATATCTCCTTCCTCCTATGAATACAAACTGAGGTGAAGCAGGTGTACAGGTTTAGGCATGTTGTCTGTAGATTATGTAATATGTTCATGTCTGTCACCTCTCTCACCTCTGCAGGGCCTGACTACATAAAACAACCATTAAAGGAACCCGTGGAGATTAAAGAGGTCCCTGTTGAAAAGAAGGAAAGGTCCCCAAGAGATTCTCCCCACTTTTACCGCAAGGGTACCACTCCTCCCCACTCCCCTGTGAACAGTCCTGTAGCCACGCCTCCCCCCTCGCCTCACTCCAGCAAGAAGAAAGGTCAGCTCACCAACAGCACCAGCCGCAAAACGAGCAAAGAGGAAAAACCGTCCCGCAAGACAAGCAAAGAAGAGAAGTCAAGTCATAAGACCAGCAAGGATGAGCGGTCTAGTAGAAAGCTGAGTAAAGAGGAGAGGCCGTCCGTCCCTGATGGACCCAAAGGTTCTCATGTGCATGTCGAGGCTCCACCTAAACCCGCTAAAATTCAGCAGTCTACCACAGCATCTGCTCCCCCTCCACAGCCTCCTGCAATTCCAGTCAATGGCGAGGTCCACAGTGAGTACCACAGTTACTACGTTAAGGCCCCTACAAGGATCCCTCTTCCCCCGGACCCTGAGGAGGATCTAGAAGAAGAGCCTAGTGCCCTGGACCTGGCACGTATGCCCCCACAACCCCCTAGGTCCTTTAGTACCCCCACTCCCAAGCCAGCCTCCATACGGGAGAGCAAGGGCGACCAGAAACTCAGGAAGCAGGATTCCCTAAAGCCAAAGACCCTCACAGACACAAAGAAAGCCAGTATGGAGATTGCAGAAAGCATGGAAGACACAGTAAGTATCAATGGAAAAGTGTTTTTGAAGGAATAGTTTGACTTTTTGGGAAATATGCTTATTTGCTTTCTAGATGAGAAGATCGATGTCACTCTTAGACATGATAGTGGTATCAATGTTCTCGTCTAACTCTTGGCAAGAAAGCAAATTCCAAAACTGTAGACCTATTCCTTTAATACTGCCTACTTCTTTCTATTCAAATGGTTCTTGATGTGAAGATAGGTGGTACAGATCATTTGATTGTTATTGTAGATTATTATGTAATATCTGATCTTTATCATAATGTCATTTCTTGCAGGGTCCTAACTCGATCCTTGTTGCTATGGTAATGCTGTTGAATATTGGCCTTGCAATTATATTTGTCCATTTTCTGACATGATGATGCTGTTTCTCAGGTAAGTTCATTTATTTTCCCAGACACCTTTCTTCGGCAACAAAAATGAATAAGTAGCTGATTAATTAATGCATTTGTAAAGATCTGCCCTTTTTACTTATGTTTTGTGTACCTGTGTGCCACAATGTGCGTCTGAAATGTGACAAATCCAAACAAACTGGTTTATGTTGCAGTGAAACCATGGCAACCGGTACAGTTGCATCGCCGGCCTTGAGAAATGAAAATGGCGCCAGAGAGACACGGGGGCGGTCGTAGGTGTTTAGGAATCAGCATGACACCGAAGAGAATGAGGAGGAAGGCATCACTACCACCAACCTGTCATGGGCCTTCTTTAGGGCCAGCCCTGTGAATTAGCGCTCCTTCGGCTTCTCTAAAAGCTGAGGTGAAATGTCTTGTCTAGTGAGATTAAAAAAAAGTTTAAAAATACAACCAAACATACACAGTCTGAAAAAAGAAGTAACTGAAACCCACACGTGTGCTGATCCAAGCACTGATCTCTGTAGCCCACTCCCACTGCCTTGGCAGATATAGCGGTGGGCTGACGGACTTTGCTGGAGTGTGGAGATGCACTTTTAGATGACGGGAGCAAACAGCTGCCTTTCTATTTTGCCATCTGACGTTTTGAAGGGGAGATGTGAGCTCGGCGGCCGGGGGGTGGGGGATGTGGGGGGACAGTCGCCAGCGGGAGTATGCTCGGGTGTTCGGAGCGTTTTCTGGGGTTCACACCACTCTTGCAACAGGAAACTGGGCACAGCCGTTGCCAGCAGTCAGTGCTAGCACGGTCACTAGCCAGTCTTACTCTGTTAACCCAAACATTACCGCAGATTTCTCGAGCGCTGTCCATTGTAACCCGGGATACACTGCTCTGAACCACTCCCCGTGCATGGTACAGTTTTGACATTTTGTTTTTGTTTGTTTTCTGTTTTATTGTAGCTTTATTTTGTTCATTGTTGTTCTCTGAATGTTGGTTACCTGCAGTCATGCGCTTGTGGTCGAAAAGAAAATGTCTTCTCTTCTTAAAATGAGTAAACACATTTGCTTTCCCTTTCATTTTGACATTTTACTCATTGCTAACAATTGACTTGTAATTTGACATTACACATTCATGCTACTGAAAGTGCAATATGTTTTTTTTTCAAAGGAATGCGTATAATATATTTTGCCAAAAGAAAAGGGGTGGGAGGGTGAATTATAAAAATCCTATGTTCCATATTTTTTGTCAGACTCTCATAATTTGCTTTTTGAGAGAGGATGCTGAATTCAGAAGGAAAATTATTTCATTGTACATGCCTAGACCATTTTGCTTGAATTCCTTCATTCTAACCTTTGCTCTCATTGTTTCAGCATACCACTAAAATGCAAAGACGCAGTTCACACAGCTGCTTCTATAGGCCCAGCAGTGCTTGTGTACTTATGAGACTGGATCAAGACAGTCTTGTGGACAGTGGAAGTTGAATTTATTCAGGTTGAGGCCATGGGGGGGATGTGGCACCAGGGAGAAGGAGAGATGCCTTTTAAAAGTCTTTAACAGTACTACTCTTTACCTCAAATAAAGATGAGGAAAGGGGGGGGAAAGGAAATAGATGCCATCCTTGTCTTAACTTTGTTGTGTGGAGGATACTTTGACTGTTGTCATCACCTGAATCATGCTTTTAACTTGCCTCATGGTAGCTATTTGTAGTCTTTGTTGCAGGTATGGCATGAGTTTCTTTGATTTTAAAAGTGGTTATTTAAACAGTATGTTTGACATTTACTGTCACCACTACCAAGATGAATTATTTATTCATGTATTTGTGAACATTGGTCATCACAAAAAGGGCTTTATTATGGCTAGGTTTTCTTTGCTGCAATTCAGTTTTAAAGTTCAACTTATATTCTCTGTTACACAATGAGCAGCACATTACATATGGAGTATGCTTGCAGCCAGTTAGATGTTTGCACTGTCTATGTAACTACTGGAAACTAACTATTAGAATATATTAAAAGTTGAATAGACAATAAAAGCAGACCAAAAAACTAAATTATTAAAAAACATTGTTATATTGCAAATGTGATGTATTAAATGACAATTGTTCACCCTCTTTGCTACACCCTCTTTTTCTTGTTTTAAATGTCTTCGCATGGTGAAGACTGGAGTTTCGGAGGGTTTAACAGAACAGCCTGTTTATGGGATATTTTTTGAAATGCAACATTGCATGTTGGAGTCATTTATATATAGATTATTATATACTATTTGTAAGGATTTTTACAGAGCACAATCCAGAATCTGGTATGAGTTGGTATTTTTCTAACAATTTGCACACCTGTATTTTGACAATGAATATACAGTAACTTGTTTGTAATTGGTAATGTAATGCACATATGATAATGTTTGACAGTGGAAAAAAAAACTTTATTTCTAATTGGATGTACTGTATGTACCATTTGGGGATGTGAAAGGCAGATGTACTTGTTTGAGTATTTTAGGATATAACGAGGAACTGCGGGAGACTTTTGATATCTCAAGGTTCATGTTACCCCACTGATTTGTGCAAAGTCTTTGGAGATGAAATTATGTGTATAACAATAAAGATGTTATGCCTTGTTAAACAAAATTTTGCTTATTTCTGATATTTTTGACACTTTTACACCAATACGCATGACCCCAAGAATCAAAACTTTCGACCTTCCAGGTTTCATACTTAATTAGTTTTTCAACATATCAAATAAATGTACTCTTAGAGAAATCAGAATTGATGTGTAAACATAAAATAAATACAGCACAGGATATGCTATACAGCAAACATTAATGGAACATATACAGTGACACTGGCACAAGATCTACAGATATATTTGAATCGATGGATGATGCAAGGATTTCCACTTATAAGAATGTTTTAAATTCCAGTCTCGAGTTCCGTTCTATATATCCACGAGGTTCATCGTTTCATCTGTGCTTAGCCTCCTAGCAATGAGGCCTCGTGGTGACCTTCTCATAATGAGATCCGGGGGGGAAAGAGTAGGCATGAAATCAAAGTATCTTTGCCGTGGTCTCACATTAGCAGTGTGGGTGCAGGCAGGTGCCCCAGTTTCTCTGGGGTCGGTTTGTATTATTTCCACTGCTGATCAGCCTTGGATTAGTGTAGTGTTACACCAGAAGAGGCACCTGCCTGGAATCAGCAACACCATGCCGTGCACTTGCTGTGCCCTCTGCCCCGACGCGGCAACACTGCAAACCTGGCAGGGTTTTCTCATCTCACACTTCTTTCATGGTGTAAATTTAGGTTTTCTGTAGAGTTGATGGGTCTAGCAGAACATTTCAGTTCTTAACTTACTTATATTGCTATTTGATTAGTTATTGATTAATTGTTGTTTGATTATTTGTTTACGTTGTCTTACAGGTTAAAATATCAGGTGCCATTATTACTACTGACAGTTATAGTATCATTGGCTCTGAGGGAATAGTCTGAAGAGTGTATAATCCTGGCACTTGTCAGTAATAGTATAGAATATCTGTGTTTCTATTCTGATATGGCACATCGTGCTCGACAAGATGTTGTCGCTCAAGCAGTCCTGGACAAATATAAACCAAAACCGTATAAGTGAATCCTACCTTCATTGAATATATTTAACAAATTCCAGTGAAAGCCATGATCCTGACCAGGTTAGAAAATCTAAAATAATCTTGTATATATTCAGCAGCAAAGGTGAATGTGCCATGCGATGTGCAGGGAACAGACGCCATAGGAATTCACTGCACCAAGACTGGTTGACAACAGAACAGCATGACATATGCCAGCCTGACTCTGGCATTTGACATGTATTTCATTTTGGTCGCACTGCACCTTGGCCTGTTAAAAGCTTCCGATCTGATCAACTTGCCAGCCACTTCACATTGTTTCACAGCTACAAAAGGTGATTTTGCCAGAAGAAGAAGGGAGGACCACAAGGGTCAAGCACATCATGTGTAGTCTGATGTAATCTCAATTCAATTTGTGAATAGTTATTTGTTTTATAGAACTGCATATTCAAATCAATATTCAATTTGATTAGTTTAGGTATTAAATTAAGTATATATTGATTGTTTTATAAACTCTAATTTGACCTATTGATGGGTTCATATGAATTTGTAAATTCTTAAATTTAATCTTCCATTTAAATATCAGTTAATAAAATGCTTAACTTAGACTATTTATAGACTAATTCGTTTGTAAGATACTTTGTTAATTCTTCTTTGTTAATAACTCCTCCTATGAACACATAAAAAATTATATATTTAATTATATTTACTTAGATTATAAACCATTTATTGTTTATACATGCTTTTAAATGCTAAATAGGGGCAGGGGTTATTATAGAATGTTACAGATTTGGTAAATTATGTAAATGTGTTGCTGATTGGTTGCTTAAGAATAAATCAACTATGAATTCATTAATTATATTTCTTTATCTGCTGTGTGTCTGAGGATTGGCTTGGACATATAGTATAGGCATGTTATGTCTGGTATATACCCACTAAGATGAAAGCAAGCATGTGTATATTTAACTACCCTCTCTGAGACCAAGCCTCTACCTTCTGACTAAAATGCAACTTGGTGGTGCTTCTAAAATTGGATTAAGGCTTGTAAGCAGTGAGGGGATATCAGTGCCCAGCGTTTTTAAAAACTGTTGCTAAGACATCAGTATTAAGCAGATCCCCTTTCCATGCCTTGCATAGCTAGCTTAGCTTAGCATCACTTCATCTGTTATATTTACACAAACAAATCGTATAGCTTACAATTATACAACCACAAACCTATAACTCTTGTCATCAAAATTAAACTATTATCGAAGTCATATTCAAACACTCAGCACTTTCTTTTTTTTTATGCTAATATTCCCACATGCTGTTTTTTGTGGCATAGCACACATATGACTAAAAAATGCACTTATTTGCTATTTAAGCACAAGAATGTCCATGTCCTGCTTATCTAATGGCATGTGAATTATGGTGGTGGAGGTTTTGTCATATGGGTCTGTAGGGTGAGTCATTATAGTTCAAACAAGCAAGGCCTGAACATAGTGCATTAGCCTCAAGCTCTTGAAAGTAAATGGTTGTCACATCCTCTTATCTGTCTGCTCTGCCATTTGAAGCTTTCATCATGCAGATAGGGGCAATAAACTAGCATTGTTTTGTAGAAATCAGACATGTAAAGCGGGAACATCTTTTGAAGGACTTTTCAGATAATTTTATGATTTGGGAAGCTGTCATTTCACCTATGCATCAGTCTATGCTTCTGACGATTATGAGCATTCCACTTTGCCTTAATAGTTGAATAAGTTGGTAGCTTTGAATCATTGTTGTATTGCAGGGCGCACTGTTACCGACGATCATAATGATGTTGCTTCAGTGACTCAGAGTGCATTGTGTTACTACTTTTGCTACTGCAGCTGTAATTCTCAGAAACATTTTAATAAATAAATAATAAATAATCTTTTCTTTGTGTATGTGCATTTATCTGAAAAACGCACGATTAAGACACTCCACTACTGTGTGTGTGTGCATAAGGGTATCACATTACAGAGCAGTATTCATGGCGACCACACTTTCTTTGTTGAGATTTCATTGTTTTAGTGCATTTGTATTGCCAATGTCCACCATCAGCTTGTAATAAGATTCCTGAAGAATTTAATGATTTAACAATTCGCCAGACGTTATGTCCATCCAAGGATCACACATGACAGATGTGTGCCTGCGTGAGTCACTGTCCAAACTATCACCAAATTATATTACTGTATGTGGTGTTGTGGTTGTGGTGGCAACGAGCGCTGATACGCTTCAGCATGTGTGAGCTTAAAATCATGCAATAAATATAAAATCTTATTATAACACATTATAGCTATCGCCAATTTTCTTGTTTCTTGTCTATATGTACTAAATTCCATTACGAAAAATAGAAAAGAAAGCTCATAATCAAAATATGTTTAACATTTTGTTGGTGTATTTTTAAAATATTGAAATAAATTAATGTATTTAATTACATTACAAATAATTATTTCACCTTTAGACATAATTGACATAATTGTTTATGACATGCCACGAGTTAATGATGCTCCTCCTCCAGCAAAGGTTTATGAGATTAGGACAAACATGAGAATTGCAGGGCACTGCGACTCACTGCAGACAAAAGGGACGGTACCCTCAAATTCATTGTGACAAGCCATTCCCTCTTTTCAGAGAAGAAATGCCCAAAGACACTCCTCCCCCATCTTTCCCTAACATGATTAAACTTCTGACCTGGTTTCATTCAGGGCCTCTACAACTAAGCTATTGTAATGTTCATAAATGATCCTACGTATTGACATTTGACCGACTCTGTGGTATCGAAACTGGTGGTGAAAAGGGGGGAAAAGTTTGAACCACATATGAACCAACTGAACATCATAGTGTCTGCACCTTTGCTAGCCTATAAGAATGTAAACCACGTTGTCTAAGATGTCAGACAAACACCAAAGTTTAATTAGACCAAAATGCATAAAGATGGACAAGTGCCGTTTCTAGCAAGTTAACTGCATCCCACCATTTCCAGAACGGGCTGGGTGTGTGTGCAAGACAGTGTGATCTGAGAAAGTGTGTAGTTGATGTGTTAAAGGGATGGATGATATCACTTGGCATGACAAGAGAGTTTGCATTTATTGTGTGTCTGTGTGTCTGTGTGTCTGTGTGTGTGTGTGTGTTAAGGAAGTCCTGTTGTAAGGGTCCACAGCAGCCACCCCAAAATAGAGTTGAGAGCAGCTGCAGCAGGCTGGGTCATATCAGAGAGACATCAAAGCGGCTGCCGCCACCCGTCCGCTCTGATCATAAGCACTAATGGTGTAATGGGGGAGTGGAAAGTCAGTGATTGTTTTAGGTTGTGTGTGTGTGTGTGTGTGTGAGTCAACAGGCAGGAGGCTACTAGAACTTTCTGGAAAACAAACTGACAGCATAGCTAAGCCTGGCATTACTGTAAGACAAATACCAGGTCAGGTGTCACCTCTGCAGAAGTCACCATTGACAACTGTAGTAGCAATAGGCACAGCCAAATAAATAAGACTGGCCAGAGCAGTCTAGGAAAGTGGGCTCCTTTGACACACCTGTGAGTCAGCTGTGGATCCCTAATATCTGTGTATAAATGAACAACAGTATAAGGGTAACAAAAATGTTTAAACTCCTTACCGTCTTCCATGAGGAGCACCTCACCTCTGGGTCAAGTGGAACAATTTACAGGCATGCTCAGTAGTCTACACTTAGTGTCACAGCTCAAATAACTCTGCGTCCATTTGGAAGTCTCCGATTTCAACAGTCATCACTTTTCCTGCATGAAAGTACTCCAGGCAGGATCAGGGCAAAGTCACATTCTGAACCTGACCGTGACTACAGTATGTGCCCACTTCTCAACTGTCTCTGCTCTAGGATGGACACAACTTTATCTGTTAGAAGAGACTTTATGAGCTGTAATAGTTGTTTGTTAATACAAACAAACTTAATTAACTAGTTTTGAAAGTGTGGGTATCTTAGATGGCCCTTGCCAGGTTATAACACTATTGCTCTTATAATTGTCCTACCATACTTCTGTAATCAAAATAATGTACAATATGTATAAGTGATTGATTTCTAACTGGACTTTGGAAAGTGTATAATAGCACAGAGTGCATGCCTTCTCTATCTTTATCGCTCTCTCTCCCATTCCTTCTTGAATCCAGATTTATGGGCCTGCAAAATGTCTCTGTCATGTCCAATCAGCACCTGCTCTTGATCATCACAGCCAGGGAGGGTCAGGGAGGGTAACCTGACACACAGGCGCCCCCTACAGGCTTCACAGGACATCTCTTCATGTGGATGGCCGGTGTCAATTTCACCAGTCATCTCAGCTCTGTATTAAAATTAAAAAATAATATTCATACTTCCCCTCTCTTATCTAAACTTATTAGGTAGTCACACCGACTTTATGTATGAACATCGGAGGTATAAATGTTCATCATCCAGAAATAGACGCAGCTTTTATTTTTTCACTTGCACATTTTGTGATTACAACATATATTATTATATAAATACGTTTTATCCCCTTGGGAAATTGAAGAGGGACTTTGGCCCAAAACAATTAACTGGATTAAAATTTTCAAATAGACATCTTTGCGATGAGCAGGATATATCATGTATTAGGGGACCGCTTCTATCGGCAAATGAAATTCTACGGAAGAAATTTCTCGTGGACCGGTGTTCCTACAAATTAGTTCCGGGTATCAACAGCCTGGTGGCTAACATTAGCTGAAACGCAATCTCCACATTCTACTACAGAGTGGTAAGAAATATAGTTGTGTTTCGATAACATGCTGTTGTGTTTTCGGGTGTATCTGTCTGTTAATATGATATGAACTGTAAACACTAAACAATCGATGAAAGAAAGTATAACGTTTATCGTTCGTTTGGCAAGGCGTTAGCTTGCTAGCCTGCTAGCTAACGCCGGCGGCTGCGAAGTCACTTCTAAAAACATTTCGGATAGTGACAGACATGGCCACTAATCCAACATCAACGTGGATTAGAGCAGCGAAATTACAGTTGTAGTTCTTCAGTTTTATTTGAACTATTTCCACGTTACGTTGTGGTACGTCGCTGGTAGGTTAGCTATTTGTTTGATCTGGCTAACTTAACACGGGGATTTTCACAAATTCAATAAGAAATGTAAGCCGTAGAGTTAACTAACGGGATTCTTGACGTCAGATTGATTGTTTTACGCCACATAACAGCAGGGACCAGCCTAGCCGACGTTATAATGTTATTGTATGTTCGAGGGTCTTGGTGTCTTAAATAAAACATTTGTGTTCCCTATCAGGGTTAACAGAAATATCCGAACAGAATGGGTGAGTACCTTCCCAGAAATTCATGAAGTTGTTTGCCAATTTTCTCTGCTCACATTAGAGTAGGTGTGCGTACCGCCTCACAGATGTATTATTAACGTTTCTCTTGAACAGCACTATCACTGGCTGTTCTCCAATATCACTGCCGTTACTGCAGTTGGTCAAATGTGCATTTGGATAACACATGTTTGACATATTCGGTTTGTGTTGCTTCACAGACGGTGAAGAGAGAACCTACGGTGGCTGCGAAGGGCCAGATGCCATGTATGTGAAGTTGATCTCTTCAGATGGCCACGAATTTATTGTGAAAAGAGAACATGCCTTGACATCTGGGACAATCAAAGCCATGTTAAGCGGGCCAGGTGAGGATTGGGGCAAATTAGTCAAAGTATAGCAAACAACAGTTTTTTTTCTCTCTCCTAAGGTTAAAATTGGCACAACTATGCATATGGACTAACTAAATGATTCCTGTCATTCTTTTAAACCTGTTTAAATTGTTTTCTGGTATTACATACATAGAATGTGCACTGCAAGACACCCATCAGTAACAATAAGGTTGAATACGGGCCTGTAGAATTAAATATAAAACATTTTCTAGGTGGATAATGCTTGAAATTACAGGCTTTTTTAGTAAATTGTTTACTTCACAAGGAAGTAAACAATTTGCATTGTGATTGATTGGAGAAGTAGCTTCTTTTCGTTATGAGATTTTCCAAATGTTGGTAATCACACAACGTTTACCCTGATGATTGGAAAGGAGTGTCGGAGCATTGTGTGTTTTGGTCATTTGTACTGCTCAGATACACATGACTTTACTGTAAACTGCAGATACCAACAATGAATAAAGGTACTGTTGATGAAAAGGTTTGCTTGGATAGTTTCAGGCAGTACTGTCTTAAGACCCAGCAAACCTTTTGTCCTGTGGAGTGGTAAAACTTTAGTTTGTTTTTTACTGGGCATTTAAACGTATTTAACCCTAAATATACTGGAATCCTGTGTTTTTAAAAACAAAAAACAAAATGCTGACTAATTTGTCAGGCCGTTGCCATTTTAAAATATATGGGATCACAGTGTAGTGGCTCAACCATATGCTCATCCTATTAACTGTAACCACATTAGTGACCTGCATTCTATTAGTGTGTGTCAGGCTGTATAGGAAATCTGTACAGTGGTGATGCCTTTGCTTGTCTATTTGAGATTTACATAGGGAGATTGAGTCTGCTACAGTTCACGATCATAATTAAGGTATTGGTTTTTATTTAGTAAAGTTCATTCTGTCTGTCCAGTTGGTGGCACTATGCTCCCTCCACCAACGGTTTTGTTGCCTCCTATAAAACCTGGACTACAGAACCGTTTTGAAATTTTTAATTCGTACCTGCCATTATTTTGTGCCTCGTTATCAGATGGTAGTATCTTGCAGAATCTTTTTTGTTCAGTAGCTATTTCAGGATAGGATATTCAAACTTGTATATCTTAAATGAATTGTATGTCTAAATTAATTATTTCTACTCATGCCACCCGCTGTAACCCTCCATCTGCAGGCCAGTTTGCTGAGAATGAAACCAATGAAGTGAACTTCAGGGAGATTCCGTCTCATGTCCTGTCCAAGGTCTGCATGTACTTCACCTACAAGGTCCGTTACACCAACAGCTCCACAGAAATACCGGAGTTCCCCATCGCTCCTGAGATTGCACTGGAACTGCTCATGGCTGCAAACTTTTTGGATTGCTAAACTTACAGAGATAATGTAGCAGCTTAAAACATTTTTAGATTTTTTTTGAATATTTAAATTGTTTTGCCAATTACATTATATGAAACGTTCTCTTCTTTTTTTTCTATGTTTTTTCTTTTTTTTGCACTTGTCTTTCTGTCACAATTGTATTAGTATTAAAGGTTTAATTTTAATGTATTAAATGGATAGGGCGGACTTCATCACTTGCCCCGGAATGTGATTAATGTGCCCCCACCCCGTAAATTGTTCCTCACCTCTTCACCTTAATAAAGGCCTGTTTGGTGAGCATTTTGTTGCCAGTTGCTACCTTGTTCCATATGAAATACCTCTGACTTTACATACGTCTTTAAGAACAACCTGCATCACACTTTAATTGTGTATTTCGGTCTGGCTCAAGTAAAACATTACAAAATGATTGAAAGACCACAAAGAACACTGGGCAGATATACTATGTACACTAAAATATAATTCAGTATTGTACAATTGTGGTTAGACATAACAGATTAGATCTGTAGATATATTACTCATTATACTCACCTGCTAGGGATGTTTGGAAGATGAGATGGATACCTAGAACAAGATTGAAATTTTCTGTTGGGACAATAACAGCCTGGAAACAATAAAAATTCATGTCTTTTCTGGAATCTTTTACAAAATTAGTCATGTATTTCTTTACACACTATCCATTGTAATAGAAGAATCTCAGTTGTTTTCATTGTGAGTGGTAACAACACTGTATTGAAATTGTTTTGCAAGGATATGTTGAAAATGGATTTTGGGAAACTCAATGATGTAATTTTACATGATCTTTTAAGGTCACACAGTCTATATGCCTGGAAGGGCTTGTTCTGTGCCTTCACTGCTCCAGTGGACCACTGATGATTAGCAGTTATAAGTGGTAATAATGTGGGTATACATTGTGACATGAACAGTTAAGTATTTATGGCTGATAAGGGGGTATATGTTGCATGTTCAGAAGAAATCTATGGACATATATTTCATGTAATCTTTTTTGATTACCACGAGAAAGTTAAATAAATCAATCAAATATGGCAAATGTTGCTTTGAACACGCATATACAGTATGTCCTTTAGCAAATATCGGCACATTTTCAATGTGGTTACATGTTACTGCTTGATATACTGTAATGGTTACAGTGAACGTGGAGTCTTGAGCTATCATATGGCTTATTAAGTTGCTCCATGTGTCAGCTATATGCAGGTGGTAGCTAGTATCACATCTCCGTTATCATGGGCTACAGAATCAAGGTTGGTTTTTTTTTTTGCAGAAACTTAGGAGGCTTAGTCAAATTACACTTCAGTTGAATAACATTTTTCTAGTCTTTGCTGACAGATAAATTAATATACTTCCCGTGCTTTAGACAATCTGGCTTTTATGTGCAAATGATAATAGGTTTGAGGTTTTAAACTAACTATAGTACATTTATGCTTCTTGATGATTACACCTGATAAAAAAATCAAACATTTTAATAAAAGGGATCTTAGATGACAGGAAAAGCAAGACATCGTACAAGTATATTAAGAGATCCTTTGATAAAAGGCTAAATCCATTTGCAGTGTAATTTAAGATGAATATCTAACGGCATGATACTATGGTTAATCAGTCTTTAATACTTCAAATTAAGTGATAACATTTTAATAATCAAAAGACAAATATGAGGAGGCATCCATCTAGGACGTCAGGCAGGTAGGTCATCCCCCCTTGAACAGAGGTCATTGACCCTCCCTTGTGTCCCACGTGACCTCGGCGGATTTTAACGCCGCGTGTACTGTTTTATGAAAAATGTGTCATGCGACGACGTAAGATGAGAGCGGGGGGTTCTTGCCCCCCGGGACCGCGCACGTCCGTGGATTGTTTTCCCCCTCTGTCAAAACAACTTCTCCCCTCACGTGACTCGGTGACGCGCAGTCCTCCGCTCGGCTCTGATGCAGGGAGGGGGGTTTCCATCATGGCGTCGATGCAGGTAAGAATACAATTGACGGCGAACGCATATTCATAAGTTTGCCTGACCTCCAGCGCGGTCTCTCCCGGTGGCTTGTCAACCACTTCATTTGGGTACATGTATATATTCGACGTAGCGGTGGCGTTGTAGTAAACGCGATGAGATTTATCCTCAACTGTTCGGGGGGGGTTAGCGGTGGGTCTGTTGCTAGCAACACAACTAGCCCATCATCATCAGCATCAACAGCAGCAGCACCAGGTCGACACCAGCGTCCTGGATGTATATATATATTCATATTCGTTTCGCGGCAACACATGGTTGATAATTCAAGGGAGTGTGACGTCGCGGGGTGAAACGATTTGTAATATTTTTTATGACGCGCTAGCCGCTACTTGGCTTGACTTTGATGTCGGCTAGCTCACGAGACGTTGCGCAGCAGCAGCTTCTGCGGCTCCAGTTTCCCCTCGAGCCGAGCAGGTGCATCGCCTTCCTCGCGGACCCCCACAGACGCCTCCTTCCTTAAATTAATCTACCGATGAGCTGGGTTTGTTGCTTATATATCTACCAGTTGTCGTCTCACGTGTCACCACCAAGTCGTTTGATTTATTTAACGTTCAACGAGTCATCGGTCCGGGCGGACGTTTTGTTTGAGCTGCATCTAACTTGCTCTTGACGTTACAGGCCGTCGGCTGTAATCGGGCCGCCATTAAATGTTTAGGTTAATAAAATGAAGGGCCTAGTAGTATCGAATATTTTTATATGCTTTGTGTACTGTCGTGGTGCTTATATTTGAACATTATCGCATGTGGTAGAAAACCCCAAACCCATTCTCTCCCACAGAAAAGGCTACAAAAGGAATTATTAGCCCTGCAAAATGATCCGCCCCCTGGAATGACTCTCAACGAAAAAAGTGTACAGAACACCATTACACAGTAAGTGTTTTGTTTTTATTTCATTGGCAGCGTTTTCCAACACAGTAAACATTACAGAGCCACACCTACAGTAGTCGTTGAAGAAGGTTTTGCATCTATGAATAAACACGTATCTCATGTTTCATCACTATGAGCATGCAGGATGCAGGTGACTATTGCAGTAGCGGTGCCGGGAGGACACAAAGCTCTTGTAGCCTCCCCAGCAGCGACTGGCGAGGAGGAATCGGGGTCATTCCAGTGCCTGGCAGCCCTCGCCCCTCCGTAGAGTGTCTCATGCACAGTGTCACTGTTCATCCTTATAAAATATTTACCAGTCGGCATGCAGGAGTTGGGCTACGGTAGCAAGGAACAGAGACTGTTGAGCTGACCTTTCTGCCTGCGTGTCGTGGTGTTCTGTTAAATGCCCACGATCATGTTATCTGAGTGAATCAAATTGTGTCTGTCAAGCAGTAAGGATGAACTGAGGCGTGGTCCTGTAAATAGAATCGAGACACATTTCTGGCCGTCATTCAAATGCCTTTCAGCCGCAGGCTCCTAACGTTGACTTTGAAACTTACTGCCTGGTAGAGCTCGTCGGAATGTCTTCCAGCATCATTGCTCGGCATGCGCTCCTGGCCAGTTTCAGAAAGTGGAACAATAAAGGGGCCATTACGTTGGCATCACCCTCATTAGATGACAATCGCCTGGTCACACTGAATGAATGGTTTGGGTTTTGCATGACTGACAAGTGTCCGAACCAGTTCAGCTGGCTTCCGTGTTCACCGTGCAGCCCAGGTTTGAGATGGTATGTATGGGTGTGCCTTTTCATTGTTTCAACATCTTTTTGCCAACGTCAACTCTTGACATTGAAAGGTTTGTTGAGCCTGGCTTAGTTTTCTGTCATAGTGATTGACCTGGTCATAGTGGAGTAAGATACAAATACTCTGATCATACTTGACATTCAAGCTAACCTTATCGTTTTTTTAAAAAACAAACACGGGAGGAAAAAACTCACTAGTGACAATGTTACAGCTTTTGTTTATATAGTACACTTTGCTCATTAGATTAAAACGTCTTTCATTTCACTGTTATAGTGCAGATGACTTAGCTTGATGGTGTAATGAGTCAGCCGTTGCAAACAAGGAAACTGCTGCTTTTAAAACACTGCAGAGTTTCTCATGTGTCCTCGATTTTTCCCCACTTTCACATAATGGCTCTGATGTTTTTCTTGACTGGATCGTATGATCACCAGACTATAGGGAATTTGCGCAAGTTGAGCATAAAGTCCTTGGAGTCCTTGCCTACGTTCAGCATGGGTTGCATCAGGTGTAACTCGGCATCATGCACTGTGATACCGCCTCTCTGAGCTTTTACTTCCTGAAGAAAAATGGAGCTCCTTTCAGATTCTCTGAGCATTGGACTGTGTAAGGGTGACATTTTCAACAGGACTGACCTCACATGTTAGGCCTAAATGACCATGTGCCTGAGGCAAGATTTGAAAGAGAGACGTGGCTATAAACCCGAGCAACAGCCACAAGTCTCTTTGGTGTCCTTTCTGCACTTCTTGTCCTGGAAGAAATTAGGCCAGAGCTTGCGATGCTGCCATCAGTGCTCCTTTTTCTTCTCCTCTGAGGTTTCTGCTGTGACGAGGCAAGCCCCATTAATGTTCTGCACTGGATGTCAATATTTAGCTTTTTGGCCAGTGAAGCAACATCTAGCCTATTGAGCAGTTAGCCTGTCCTTCATCCCGTGTTTGCAATCATCTCCCATTCTAAGCAAGACATTCAATCCCTCGCAGCTCAGTCAGCAACGTTCTGCCCGGCTACAGAAGCGAAAATAGATTTTATCCAATAGATCAATAGAGTATCACATTATTACCAAACCACTGTCATAACCCGGCTGAATATTCAATGTCACCGGAATGAGTCAGACAAAAAGCTTTTGATTACACACTTGCTGCAGCACTTCGGCTCGCATTTTGTATGATCCCATTTTAATGATAATGGGATGTGCTCCAGGAAAGTCATTCTGTTCACATTTCCAACTAATGTACTTGGGAGATAGTTGTGATAGAACAGAGAGCATGTTATTAATCATTAGTAAACAAGACTTAAGAGTCCAGGGTCCATGCTAGTGGCTCTGTGGGGCTTAGGCTTATTTACCATCTTAGTTAGAGAGCTAGCACGCTAACATTTTCTAATTAGCAGGTAACACTAAGTACAGCTGAGGCTGATGGGAATGTCATTAGTTTTGCAGGGATTTGGTTATAAACCAGGGTATTAGACACATTTAAATTTTGACTTGATGGCATTGGATGAAAAGTCAGGAGAAAACTATAGCTATTGAGATAATTCACTCAAGACTACATCCCAATATCATGATCAGGGAATTTCCAAGGTTATTGGGTTATATCATCTGGGCACCATGGATGTCTTGAGAATTTCATCGCAATCTATCCAGTAGTTGCTGAGATATTTCAGTCCGACTGACTGATATTTCCATCTCTAAAGCCATGGTGCTAGTATGGCTTAAAAACCCACACAACTCTGTATCGTTTAACCCCATAGCTCAGAAAGCTACCTGACCTCTGGGTTTGGGACTCAAAACATGGCTGCTCTATGACGTCATCAACAGTATCCTAAACTGTCAATATGAGCTGTACACAAGGTTCAAAATTTATTTGAGTTTTTTGGCTATTCCTGTGTTTTTGCTAAGTGATCAGTATTTTTTTTTTTTACGCTTCTTGTTTGAGTGAAATTGTAATATATTTTAAAATTGTGCCTTTCTTTCAGGTGGATTGTAGACATGGAGGGAGCACCTGGCACACTGTACGAAGGAGAGAAATTTCAGCTGCTTTTCAAATTTAGTAGTCGTTATCCTTTTGATTCACCTCAGGTAAACTTCTCTGAAACCGTGTGTGTGTGTAAATGTGTGAGGCTGTGTGTTATTGTCTTGTTCTCAGCTTGGAAAGAGCAATGTTAGTGAGGTCCTTTTACCACCTTGTCTTGACCTATAACGTCCCGTCAAGCTGCTCTGTGTGGACACCAACGACTGAACAGACCCGGAGTCTGATTCCATTCAGTTTCAGCTATACTGTTGGCTTTTCTAACTAAATATCCAGTATCCATAAGAACTAAGTTCTTAACTATGAAAGTGGTTACCAAAACATTCATATGCTCCCAGTTTGCAGGTACAGTGTATAATTCATTCAAAAACCAACGACCTGTGTAAAAGTCGGCTCTGTAGCTGTTAGTGGAATGAGTCTCGCCTTGGAAACATTGGAGCTAGGAATCACTGACAGATGACAGCACAGCGCCCCCACTGAAGCCATGTGTGAGGGGATTAGTTTAACTCAACCATCTTGGAGCCTGGCCACCTAAAAATAAAGTGAATCGGTGTAGAGAAATTTAGATAAACATGGCTACTTTAGATCCTTTCCTCCCAAATAGGAAAGACGGGCTGTCACGCGGCCCTCTTTTGGACTCCTCTTGGGGCCCCTGAAGGAACTGCAGTGTTAATTGCAGCAGTGCATTATTGGTTGTGTGATGAGCTTCAGTGCTTTGCACAAATGTGAAGTTGTGATAGTATGTGTGCAGGATTTTGGAACCCTCTTCCCATAGTGAATGCTGCTATTGTCATGAGCAGAACAACACCAGTGTCAACACCACGTTGTCGTCATGTTATGGCTGGTCAGTGTATATCCTCCTGACTCACAATTGTTGTTCTGTGTATGTCCCTGGCTATTGGCTATGTAGTTTCCTTACACAGTGAATGCATGCAATCAAAGCCAAATGCAGCTCCCTGTTTTGGTGGAATAACTGCTATTTTGCCTGCGTGAATGAGTTGAAATTGATTTTGCTTCCAGTACACTTGTAAATTACAGTTTTGGAAGAAACAAAATAGGCCCAAGAGGTACAGCAGAGAGAAAATGAGCAGCTCCTTCCCTGCAAAAGTGAAAATAGTTATTGAATCTTCTGTTGGAAATCAATAAAGCAGCACGCAGCAGGATGCAAACATGAGTAGTACAAGAGTAGCTGTCATATCCTGTTGGGATAGGAAAGCAACATGAAGTTTACCCACAGAACCTGTCTGCTCGTGCTCAGACCTCGGAGCTTTGACTGTGTCAGACATTCCAGTAAATATTTAATGTTCTTGTCAGTGAGGATCTTTTTGAGTTGTCTTGATGTTTTGAGTATAGTGCCAGCTTTTCTTTCTGTAACACTCATCCTTTCACCCTCCTCCGAGATGTGGAGTCTGCGCTCTCATGTGAGGCCAGGCTGCCTTTTCCCATTCTGACTCCCTCTTCTCGCTACTTTAGCACCTCAATCTTCTCATCACGCCTTTCGTGTCTTCCTGGTTCGCCCTGGCTCTTGCACTCTTTTACTGGCTAATATCCTCTCGTTCCTTTTTATAGAACATGACACCTTTTTATTTGTCTTTTTATTTTTTTAATAAAACATGTCTTCTCTCTTAGTCTCTCATTCTCTCTTCCCCTCTGTCCTAATCCCAGAGCCTCGCCTCTCTGTAAAGGGCTAAGTCTCATTATTTTCTGTCATTAATGAAGAAAACAAATACAACTCTCCCAAGTTGTACCTTTGACCACCAAAATGCCGTCAGTTCAGTGAAAAATGTAGAAATGTTTAGCCTATTTAAATCATCTTTCTTTATTATCATGACATTCAGTGAATGATCTTTGTTAACTGTTGATCTGGTTTTCTTTGTTTCACAGGTAATGTTCACAGGAGAGAATATACCTGTCCACCCTCATGTGTATAGTAACGGTCACATCTGTCTGTCTATACTAACGGAAGATTGGTCGCCAGCTCTCTCAGTGCAATCAGTTTGTCTTAGCATTATCAGCATGTTGTCCAGCTGCAAAGAAAAGGTAGGGAAGCTGTAATGAGGTCGGGGGGAGGAGGGGGGGGGGGCAAATATAGTGATTCATGTAAATGTTATGCTTGTTAAATGTTACATCTAAATGTTTCTTTTTCCACAGAGACGACCGCCTGATAATTCCTTTTACGTAAGAACGTGTAACAAAAATCCAAAGAAGACAAAATGGTGGTATCATGGTGAGTAATTTCAACCTAATGCGTTTTTTTCTCTCTTTCCTTTGTTGGTTGGAGGACATAAACGCAATCTCTTGTAATTCTAAAGGTGACGTCATTTAATATTTTTCTGTTTGCCTTCACAGATGATACATGCTAATGTACAAACTTTGTAATAATCGTAGAAGAAAGAAGTCCTACTGACCTACATAAAGCACTTTTTAATCATTCGGTCTTTGAACTCTGACCTTTGACTGGAACAATGGACACCAATGCGCTGGAGGCTCTTGACTGCATTTCCCCCCATGGACAGTTGGATGCATGATTTAGTCGGATGTAATATAGAGAGCGAAAACAATGGAGCGTTTAGATGCACCCAAGATGGATCGGTTTTGGTAACAAGCTAGTAATTGCAAGCGAGGCGGATTTGTAGTGAGATAATTAAAATTCCTGTTTTTAAGATTATTATTGTTGCTTTTTTGTTTGTGTGTGGGTGCATTTTAAGGTCCTAGCGTTGTGCAATTATAACTTGGGCCTACAAAGAGAAAATCCAAATCTAACTGTTTTCTGGAAGGGATCTGACCATCGTAACCACAAGAAAATGCTTAATCTGTTTGTTTTTTTTAAATTATATGCACTGTGAAAGTATCTAGTTAAAAAGGCACTATTAGTATTTTATTCCCAACTTGCAGTGGTACTGAAATCAGTCCTTCACTTATTTATCAGGTCAAAGGGTTTTAGTTTGCAACACTGTATCAAGAGTAAACACAATTTTCTTCTTCATCTTCCAACTTGAGACCTGGCTGCAGTTCCTCCTGCCGTTGGGGCAGAATGTCAGTGCAGACAGGAATAAAACAGATGTGATAGATAGCAGATGATGTCGGTGTACATCTCGTACAGTTGGGTTGAACTGTAGTGCTCACTAGTCCATCCTTGGAAGATGTGCAGCAGCCTCTCTTCCATTTAAAGAATGCCTGTCTGAAAGAACATTGTCGCGTGTTCCATTTTTATTTGTATGATAGCTTTTTTTTTTTTTATTTAACGCTTTAATCTTCTATATTGTTTTGTTTTTAAATATCTTGATTTCTTTTTTTGTATTGTTTTCAACTGATACTTTGAAAAGGGGTGTTGTTTTGATGGGTCAGTATGTCTTGGATTTGTGTTTTTTTTTTTGTTTTTTTTTTTTTTATGTGATTGTTACTTATTTTAAATCTCCGAATGGTAATGAATGACAAAAAGGAGAGTCTTTATAGAAGTCCGAAAGATGAGGCTTTTGTGATTTTACCCCCCTGTCAGAGTTTTGGCTCAGGTACTTTTTTCACTGAAGAGATCGCCTCTAAAAAGATACCTATCAGATATTTTGAATTTAACTATATTTTCACCAAAAGAGACTGTTATGTTGTAAGCCTGTAACATGTCTGAAACTTGTACATAAGTCTTTACATTGTTGGATGATGTGAAAGAAATTAGCATAGGATGCATTACGTTATAACAGAATAGGAGTGCTTTATCTTATTGGAAGTCAGTTCTGCATTTCTTTTTTTTGCCAGTTAGGATGTTTACAGTCGGCAACAAACGCTACTGTTAGTTTAAAAAAAAAAAAAAGTTTAGTTTTACAGTGGGGGTGCATGGAATTTTAAACCCTACTTTTTCTTATTGGCATCAGACATTGTGACAACTTTTAGTCTTTCCATAACTTAAAATAAGGTATTTGGGTATAAGGTTTATGGAATGGATATTACAAAGCTCACCTGCAGAGGCTGTGTGGCTCTTTGTCATTTCAGACTGTAATCACTCCATTCCTAAAGAAATGTTTATCGCCATCCACTCAGAGATACTTGAATTTTCCATCTTGGGTTTGTTTGTATTGAATTTGCTTTTCTTTTCTTCAGGGTCTAGCCGAGTTTCTTGAATGAACCTTGAGTGAATGCGATGATACTCTATACTGTAGAGGAGATTACCACAGCACACCGCTATCTCAAAAACTATATTGCTAACTTAAAAACACCTATTTAACCAATGATTTATTTAGTTTTTTTTTTATTAGCTTCATTGTAATGGTCTTGTCTGCCGTCACTGTGCTGTGAGAAAAAGACGACAGGACTGAAATGATTGTGTAAATGCAGTCTCAGCAGCATTTGTGAGTGGACAAGAAGTCTTCATTCACCCAGTGGATCAGTAGAAGTTGGAAGAACTTGTGAGTGAATATGTTACAAGGGTTTGGATGTGACATTTTTTGTTTTTTCTTCCTAGGTTTCTCTCTTCTCAATGTGGTTTGAGCACTTAGCTCGCAGGCGGTTGTGAGCAATCAACACTAATGAGGGTGTGTTATTTATATTTTGACATTTTGTTCTGGGATGTGCAAGCTCCATGTTATAGGTGCCTGTTCATTTTCATAATCTATAATAAAAGCAAAGATTCACTTTTATTCAACCTTGGTTTGCACAATGTTTGAATATTTAGTGCTTGGGGTTTTTTTCCCTGCAGCCTGTAAAAGCCTTTTATGCTGACAAATTAAAACTAAATAGTCCCAATCTTAATGGAGTCTAGGTAGGGAATGGGGAGAAGGATGGTGACTGCCAAATTCAGAAAGAAAATTGCATTGTAGTCTACAAGTATCCAGAAAATATGTTTGAGGGCATGCAAGTCTCATCAAGGATTTTTATTTTAATTGTGTGCTGTATATGTATATTGTTAGTCTGGAACCAAGATGCTGCTCGCTTACTGGTGTGTTTGGGGTCGTTGTCTTGTTGAAACACCCATTCCAAGAGCATTTGCACAAGGCAACATGACCTCTTCAAGTATTTTGATGTATGAGTATGAGCACAATACATCAGTAATGCCAACAATGGGAGCAAGAATAAAGAAGTCCTGAGAGTGGGATTTACACTACCATACTTTATTATAAATACCTATTGAAAAACTTGTGAAAAAAAAAAACAAATTCATATACGACACTATAGAATGCGTAAAACAAATAAGACACTGAAAAATGTGTACTTCTATAAAATAAATTAGCTTATATAAAAAAATTTGGTATTTCTTTGAGGTAATGAACTCACAGGCAGGGACACTGAACGGTTTTTAATTTCACCTAAATGGTTCTTCCTTGTAGCCAACATAGGTGCTAAAGGGGTCAGGGTATTTGTCTTGAATCTGTCATCTGGTTACTGGTTCCCAGACGTCCCAGATGATGGTCTGCCCACATCACGCTATCTACCTCACTAGCAATTGTGGATCCTCAGTCTTGACAAGACAACTGTTGCAATGTGACCACTAGATGGTGCCACTAAACCATTTTTTCCTCATAGTGGCGAGCTTCATGTCGTAGAGGGGCCAGTACACTGACTCTACTTTATTTCAAAGACACCAAAACGCCTTTCCATCTGCACATGTGCGAAAATGCGGCTACTTCCTGTCCTCGCTTTTTTTTCTTTCTTAAATGCAGAAATTAAAAGCTTCAATTGAAGTCACACTTTATGTTGGTAAGTGGTACATATCTTTAGATATATGTAATCAATAATCGCTCATATATTCTTTGGATTTACTGGTTATGAAATAGAAGATTCCAATTTTTCCCTTTTAAATAAATACGTGTTTTTCTTGTTTTGGTAAAGAATTGGAGATAATTTGCTCATTAACAAAAAGACCTGGTAAAATTTCTGGAAAATGTAATATAAATGTTTATGTATATTCATTAGATTCATTTTAATCTAACATACTTTTATATCACATTTAAGTGGACCACTAGATTTTGGTAGTATTGTAAAAGTCACACTATATATTTCAGCAATATGTATTTCTAAAGATAGCTCACTTATCAAAATAAAGTCTGACTTCAATTGGAGCTTTTCATTTCAGCATTTATGGGGAAAACATAGCAGGGGACAGGAAATAGCTGCATTCTTGGACATGTGCAGAACAGATCTGGTTTCCAGTACGGATGTGTGCCTCTGAGCAGTTTAGACTGTAGACTCCAGGAGGTTACTGGTCCAGCCAAGAACCTGTCTGACAGATATTTTCAAGATGTAATACACTGGCGAGATTTAAAAACCTTCATGCCATCATGACCTGTTGGTGTCAGAGGTCAGAGGTCAGACTCACCTCCAGACCTCGCAGTCCTCTGGTTCTGGTCTCAGCGATCCTTCTGCAGGCAGACGCCTCCGTTCTTACAGAGCAGAGTACAGAGGGCTGCGAGAGGACCAACAAAAAACCTCATCAGACAGCCATCTTTGATTAGTTGTTTGGATCCCTGTTTGCTGTTAGCAGCACAGCAGCTACACTTCCTGGGGTCCAAAGGAAACAAACCAGGGCCCAAACACCTGGAGGACCCTAAATTATCTCCATATATTAGACACTCTTCAACAAAACAAGATAAACGCATATTTATTTAAAAAGGAAAAATTGGAATCTTCTATTTCATAATTAGTACAACCAAAGATAACATGACTGATTACTGATTACATTTTTCCTTATTAAATCATTCTAAGGACACCTTCCACTTATCAACATAAAGTGTGACTTAAAATTGAAGCTTTTAATTTCTGCATTTAAGCAGAAAAAAAAGCGGGCACAGGAAGGACCGTTGTTGTCGCACACAAGGCGTGTTGGCGTCTTTTCGGTGTCCTTTGTAGAGCAGAGTCAGTGTACTGGTCCCTCTTTGACACGATGCTCGCCACTATAACACAGGAGGATAGAAATGGTTTACTGGCACCATCTAGTGGTCACATTGCAACAGTACGCTTGTCAAGTCTGAGGAGCCACAATTGTCTTTTCCCCACCACACTTAATGAACTGTTCCCACTGGAATTGAAGTGGGCCCCCTCCAGCTGTGGGACCCCAGAGGCATCAACACCTGTCCACTTAGCAGGAAGACGTGGATGCGTGTACAAAGAGCTCGGAGACAGAATCCAGACCTGGTGGTCTTGAGGTTTGTGAGATACGTGCCTCTTTATTCGAGACCACGGTGAACCCCTGTCACCAAGTGCCCTTGAGCAAAGGCAGTATATACTACCAGCAACAGGGGGTTGTGTTCTGTAGGTGCTAATGTGCTCCCTGGGAAAATAAATTCTCCAGCTCTTAAGTTTTATTATTAACTTCAAAATTAAACTCGCTCAACAAGAAGCTTCCCTGATAATAAAAAAAGCCCGTTAATTATTATTATTAATGCTAAGTAATAAACACAGACCCTTATGTCAACTTTCAGTAATACGAGGTTGATTTTTGTCCTGAATTAAAAGTTACACAGTTTCAGGCGCTGAACCTGAATCTGGCCAGGACTGAACCATTCATAGCGCCGCGGGGGTGGCGGATTCATTCAGGATTTACCTCAAACTGTACTGACGCTAAGTTAGCGACGTGCAACACTTGCCACTGGCCAAATACACAAAACACAAACTTTGTACGCGTAATATCGAAACGACCGGCCATTTGCCTCTAACGAGACATACATTTTTTTTTTTCACCCAGACAAATAACGTGGTCTGCTCCCTCAATTCCATCCAGTTCTCTTTAGTGTTTGCCAATGTCGGAGGTGTAACTGGGGTCTGGCCCTGGATAAAGGTAAAAAACGCCCTCAAATATTTGTCCCTTTGTTGTCGAGTGGTCTTTGGACCATTCGTCCGGCTGTCGGCAGTGCGTGTGCGGTCTTTCCGTGGACTGAAATCTCCCCAGACTTTCGCGGAGGATGGGGCGGTGTGGAGATGCTAGCAAGAGGGGTGCTCGGCCGATCAGCCATGATGAGCGCTAACCGGCTAACCTAGCGTCACCGGCGCTGGCTGGGTGGTGGATATTCACCGGGGGAAATAACAGCGGACCTGTTCGTGAGGGCACGCGTGGTTGCCAGTTGTGCTGCTTCGATTTTAGGCGCTGACATATGCAGGAAATGCCGTTTTCGCGTTGGTGACGTTAGCTTCCTGCTAAAGCTGCATACAGGCGAAGCTATCGTGTAGGTTCAGGGGGGTTGCAGGCGACCCTGTAGCTGTCAGTCAACCTCAACGCAACACCCCCCCCCTTCATGTTCAACTTAGCTGTGTGCGTTCGGGTTGCTGTGAGAGGGGGACAGCCTAAAAGCAAGAAAGATGGTGACCCCGAGAACCTCAGGAGCACGCCGAGATGCAGCGAAGATGTAAATAAGAAAAGAAAAGAAAAAATCGATTGCATGCAATTAATTAAGGCCACAAGTCAGAGTTAAAACTCATGCTGTAGTTTGTGAATGTAGTTAATATCAGTTGTTTGACGGGCATGTTGTTTACATCAGTCCCACCATGGCCCTCAAGTGTAAACAATGCACATAGACACATCATGTAACATGTAGCAATCATGGTTCCTATGGAATCATAGCAGTGCCATAAAAAGGAATACATCTGGGAATAGAAATGTGGAAATATAAAATGAAATAAATAACTGTGTGTGTGTGTGTGTGTATATATATATATATATATATATATATATATAAATATAAAAAAATTCCTTTTGCTTTCCCCCCTTTTTCTTTGCCCGTACTGCTTTTCGTATTCCCCTTTTGCCTTTCTATTATTGATTTTGCTTTTCCCTTTTTGCTATTCCTTGAAGGGCTAATCCAACAATCATCTGGCTTTGGACGGGCCTTCGTGCCCAGGCATGAATAATAAATTCATGCACACATGAATCCTGCTTTGGCGGGAGCTTTTTAACACCGACAACAGGACGCTGGCCCTTCAAGGAATAGCAAAAGGAAAAATAATTATTTGTTTTTATATGTCCACATTTATATATTTTATTTATCTTTATATGTTTTCTCATTGTCTTATTTTTATCCCAGATTTATTCTCTTTTATGGCACTCCTGTGACTCCATAGATTTCAGGCTGACAACTTGACCTATGTTATATCTACAACCTGTCTCCATTCAAACTATTGACTAAAGAATAATAATATTTTGTGTACTCTAATCATTGATCTTATAGATTATTGCACAGCAACATGATGGTTGAAAATCTCATCCATCACCTGCAGGTGCCAGGTTTAAATCCAGCATTTCATAAAGTGTCCCAAGTGCAATTTCTCCACACTCCAGGGGTTCAGTTCTGTGTCTCACCTTTTGCTCTGACCCCCGGAGGGCGTGAAAAGAACTTCCCTCATATACCTTCAGTGCATGCCACATATTAATGTGAACCAGTAGTGGAGCCATCTTGGCAATATGTTGTGATACAGTTTGTGCCTTTTTAATAATTTTTTTTTATATTTGACGTACTCTAAATTCATCTTCCGTTGATGAAAAACACATGGTAGCATCTTATGCTACTTATATTGCATAGCCACAGGCCGTGACCTATGTGTACTTATATTCACAAACATTATTCATGCGTGCATGAAAAGATGAAGAAGTTAATGGGGGTTTTGTTAGACACTCTCCGCTGTTAACCAATGTCTACTTCATGCAGGACTTCATACCTCTCTTCAGTCTCCCTATAAAATGTGATTAAGCTTCCATTGTCTTTTCCAGGCTGCTATCACAGAATTCTCTCCTTTTTCCGGGGGGCTTAACAGCAGTAACATGAGCAAAGCTCCTTCAAATAGAGGTTCATTGTCTGGGTGTATTAGCTGCCAGTGGATCAGAATGTGAGATAGGCCTAGGGCTGCTCAGTCCGAAGCCTGTTCTCCAGGCTTAGCCCACAGAAATCTGTCAAACTGACAGTGAACATCTTTAAATTGTGTGAAATAATGTGTGCTGGAGTACACGTGTAGACAAATGCATGCTTAATGATGCTCACTTCATTATTGACCTCCTTTTTTATAATGAACTTTTACTCTTTTTTTTTTTCTTCTTCCAAACACAGTTTTTGCCCATCTAGTCTATTTAAAGTGATATGATTACAGTCTAATGATCAGCGTGTTTTTAAAAAATTAACTGTTGTCTGGTTTCAGGAATAGAGCATGGCTCAAGTGAAAGTACAGACCTCAGCACCCCTGGCTGGTCCTGGCCTCTCCACTGGAGTTCCCCTGACGGCCATGGCCAGCCCAGGATCCCTGGGTCTGCAACCCTCCGTCAATGGCACAGGCCCGGCCCCCACACCCGCCTGCCCTGCTCCTGCAGTCGGATATGGGGACGCCCCTGTGTCTGCCACATCGCCAGGTAGAATGCCAACAGAATAAGTTTCCCTCCAGGGGAAATTAAGTGATTGTTTTTCGATACTTTGTGTTCTTATTTATTATTCATGATTGTTAGTTTATTTTATTCCTAATAAATAGTGAACTATTCCACAGACTATGTAAAATAGGTGAAACGTTGTACAGTCATTGTGTAGCCATGTTTGTCATATAGTAAATATATTCATTGTATGGCAAGAGAATAACGAGATCAATTCAAGCTGCAAAGAAAGTCACCTTTTCAAAATAGACCCGACCATTATTAGACCATGTCACAAATCATGTAGACAACCGACCTCACGATTAATGTTGTACCTGCGTGTGTGACGTGTTTAAAAAAACATGGGACGAGCAAGTAATTACGCACCTGCAGCTCCTATTGTCTCTTCGTTAAAATTTTATTGTATTGATCAGAAAACCCTGATACTATTTCTCATCATTAAATTGACTGCACTGTAAGCAATAAATCCAATAGCTTTCAGATAAAATCTGATCACACCTGAACCACTGCCCATCTGCTGAAGAGGGAAAATATCTTGAACAAATGCTTGTCTCCCCCTGCAAATTGGCTCATTTGTTTCGTGTTTTCTTTACAAAATGTTGTCTCTTCGAAACGTGTGTTATACAGCATTTCTGGTGCCGCACAAGATCCGTGCTACAATATATGAAAATCTCATTTATTGTCATGTGATCTGCCACTCAAATCAAATTGTAATATGTATTATAATTTTCTGTCTCGGGTACTATTAGCATGTTGCTCAGTACACCGTGTATTCTGCTGTGTTCTGTCTTAGGCCCACCCCAGGAGAACATGGCAAACCCTAAAGAGAAAACTCCAATGTGTTTGGTGAATGAGTTAGCCCGTTTCAATAGGATCCAACCACAGTATAAGCTCCTCAATGAAAGAGGCCCTGCGCATGCTAAGGTAATGACACTGAAGTCTGAAACTATGTAGAATAATTGTAATTGTTAATTGTTGTTCATTTTCGCAAACTCAGTGATGGTGGCACAACAACATATGTACTTATTGGGAGTGTTTTAAACAGATTAATTTCTCAGGGGTTTCAGGATTATGTTCTGTTGTATTTTCAAATGGATCAGTCAGTGAATTTCCTCCTGTGTTGATGTTTCAGTGTACTTTTATTGAATGAACATTGATCACACAGAATATGGCTCCTATCATGCGGGTTCCAGAGGGGTTTTGATAAAAACGTGTAGCTGCTGTCAGGTAATGTTTGTCCCTCTGGGTGTCACTGTTCCAGATCTTCACGGTGCAGCTGACTCTTGGGGAGCAGGTGTGGGAGGCGGAGGGCACCAGCATCAAAAAGGCCCAGCACTCTACAGCCGCCAAAGCACTGGACGAGAGTGTCCTTCCCAGGCCAGCGCCCCGCTCCCCTAAAGTGGACATCAACAGCAACCCAGGTACTGCAACCATAACAAAATCTCATTGTACTCTTTACTGAGAATGTGTGCACAGGGATTACATTGAAACCAATTTGTTACTAATGTGTTAGCCCTGGAATAGCTGATATTATACAGGTACATGGTGGCTATTTTACCAGAGGCAGATTGAGTTGTTAAAGCTACAAAACAAGTTAATGTTTGTCATCAGCATTGCCTTAACTGCATTTTGGGCTAATGGAGACAGCCCAGAGTGCAAAGAGTAATCCATGTCTAATTAAATTTGAATACTTTTGAGATTCTGATCAATTGAAAATATAACCACTTTTTTATTTTTTTTTGCATCAGCTGTGTGCTTTAGCCTTAGCAGCAGATAACAGACACTACCTGTGGCAGCCAGACAAAGTAAGACGGGAAAATGACCTGTCAGAAAAAGGTTCAGCTTCTCACTGAGTGAGCTTAATTTTTCGTAAGGAGAACTGGTAGGGGTTAGTTGGTGTGTTGGGGTTTAAAATGTTTTTAAAGTTGTTCATTATGTCTGACAAGCATACAAGGTCCATGCATTGATGCCGCTACCAGTGAGTACCTCACACTACCTTATGTCAAAAAATCTGAACTGTTCATTTAAGATTGCATTAGTGCCCTCTAGTGTAGAACAAAGTGTATTGGTGAAATTAGGTTGATCCATTTGGAGTGAGAAGGGTAAAATCTCTGCTTCATAAAGCAGCGTTTTGCCTCCTTTTCATGTACAAGTGTAATCATTAAGAAGAGGGGTGAGATTAAGGCTGAGGGCAAGAAACGGGGCAAAACATTTGTGTCACAATGGTGCCTTTCTGTCTCCATTATTAATGGAATGTTTCACTATTTTGGATTTCCACCTGGGGGAATTTGGCTTCCAGGTCTATCTCTCAAGCTGCTGGATATATTTAGATAATCCATGTTCAGAACAAAGCCAGTACAGACCCTTTCAATAAAGCCTAAGTGCAGGCTTGCGGTTTGTCTCTGGCCAAATGAATACCACCAGCCTGCCCTTACCTCTCCTGCCCTCTCTGGTGAAATACCTCATTGCCAGCTCTTACGGGATTAAGAAAGCCCTGTTATAGGTTATGCAATATCAGTGGGGAGGTGCGGGATTAGCAGAGCACCCATCATACACAGTCAGACAGGTAGGAATGTTATTTAGGTACATTACTCATATATTAACATGGACAATGTTAATTACAGTACAACTCAGTACAGTACAAGTCAGTTGGTGCCCCTGTTGTATTCTAAAACCTGAATTTGGAGCTTCAGACTTTTTTTCCTGAAATCTTTAAAGGTTAATTTGCTGATGTCAGATTGCATTATTTCATACATCGTTTTGGCAACTCTTGGAAATTAATGTTTACTACAAGTGTTCAGTGCCATGGTTTAAATCTGTCAAATATGCTCTTGCATACAGGCAGTATAACACCCACAGTAGAGCTGAATGGTCTGGCCATGAAGCGAGGGGAGCCAGCTATCTACAGGCCTTTGGATCCCAAGCCCATGCCCAACTACAGAGCTAACTACAACTTCAGAGGGATGTTCAACCAAAGGTGAGCTTACCCAGCTGCCTGAACTGTTGACCCTTTCAGTCCCAAAGCTATGCAGTGACACAGGCTTATTGTTTCTACAACGACGCGTTATTCCTCCTCCCACACATTTCTGCACTACAGCATCACTTGTTAATAATGAAGACGCACACATGCTGGATACTCACCTGGGTCTCAGCAGGTTAAACACGCATTCTGTCACCTCCTGCTCTACATGATCGCTTCAGTTGTGCTTTAATTTAGCCAAACCCACACTTCAGTTGCTCACATTCAGTACAGTGTTGCAGCAAAGTCGTGATGAACATAAACACGTCATGACAACACCTGTACTGTGTGATCATGAATGCTTGAGTTCAGCGCTGATGATTAAGCTTTAGAGGACACAATAAAATTTCTGGTTAACATTACTGCCACCACATGACCGTGTCTATGGGAGAATACCTCAGCCTTTTGCAGCAGCTTTATTTTCCCCACCCACATTACAAAGAGAGACTAGCATTTTTCACTTTATTCACAAAAGCTTGATTTTGGGTGCCTGAAGTGTGGATTGGATAGTTGGCTAAAACGCAGAGGAAAGGTTGAGCTTTGAGATTGATCCTACTTGGTGTGGACATGGTCTTCAAACTTCATTGTTTCTTTGATCCCACTGGTTCAGATGTGCGTCAGACGTGGCCCTCCACGCCATATGTTTTCTTAACTGATGAATGTGGTGCCCTCATGGGGTCCCTTTGCACTCAGTCTCTGTCAACTTTCTTTCTTCCTTTCTTTTTTTTTTTTTTTTGCTCTACTGGAGCCATCCAGCCATTTCCAAAACTCCATAAAAATGTCAGAGGTACAATTAATGATCCCCCCCCCCTCAGTGAAGGAGTTATTTAGGACTGCGTTGACTCGCCTAACACGAAGTCCAGGTACACTGATACTCGCAGCATGCCACTTTTTGGATCTAGTAGACAACATCAAGAAAACCATCAGCCATGAAGGGTACAAAAAAAAGTCAAGTGCGACGGGAGAGAGAAATTGGTACATTTTTCTTTCTATGTTTAAAAGGCAAGGCATTAATGCTGTCGCAGTTTTATGTCTGCAAATGGTAGGCTTATCCTTTTCTGACGATATTAATGAAATGTAATGTAAATATTATTTTACCATAGTAGTTTATGGTGTTATCTGTGTTCCAAATATTATGATATCCTTTTTAAATACAGGGGAAAGGTCACACAAGTGTATACTGCATACAGTTTACAGAAGCTGAGTTATGTGGCTCCAGAGCAGACACTGTTCCTGACAACATGGCACATTTCATAAAGCCAGTGTGGAGAATGGAGTTATTTTCATGAGACATTATGACTCCCTCCAGATGGCAGTGTTTCTTCATTTTAAAAATCCAATATGACCGCTTCTCTAAGGTGATTGAGCACCCATTTTGTAACAGGCAACTGGTGATTTAATATAGTTATTCATAGGTATGGACATCTGCAGTGTATTCTGTAGTATTTGCATGCATGCTAAAGCACTGAACACAGAAGACCCGTAACAGAGAGCATGCATGTCTGGTTTGCTACATACATAAATTTTGGCTCGTTAAAGTCCTATGGTAAGGTATTCTGACGCCAAATGTGTGGGATTTATTTTTAAAATGTGGATACGCTGCCAGAAAAAGTCAGCGATTCAGTCTGAGTGTTGGGTAACTGAGTCTAGTCAGCAGACAGTCCAGCATCTGGCTCACATCTTCTACTATTTGAGCCATGCAGGAACAAACAGGGGGTGAAAGACAAATGTCTGTGGGGTAGAGGAGAAAATCTGTTTTCCAGCATCTGTCTGTCAATGTCATATGTCACAGTGATGGGTTTCTAAGAGACAGGCTGTATCTATCCCTCTTGGTCTGTTTGGTTTTCTTATGCCACTTTGTAAGGAAGAGAGGGGGGTGAGAGGATGTGTGTGTCTGAAACAGAAAAGACATAGGAGTATATATTATCCCAAGGTCACTTATGTTTCCATTAGGTCTCTTTCTTTCAGTGTAGTCGAGCCCCAGATTAATGAAAGCGAGACCTTCTGAATATGAATTCTCTTCTTCAGACGACTGACTACGTGGCGGAGTGACAGGCCATATCCTCAATCGGTCACCTTAATGATTGTGCAGGGAAAGGAAGGTTTCCATATGCCCATGTCCTTACCTATTATGATGAATAAGAGTGATCCGGAGTCATGTTGATGGAAAATCTCACCATTAAAAGGGCAACCTGGCTCTGATCCATCAGCACTCTAATCACCACCAAGACCAGTATTGATTCATTCAGAAAGTGCCCTGATGAGGAAAAATGGCAATAATTTGAAATGTGCATTTATCAGCGTCTTAATGAATCTTATTTATGGCGAAGGGCCTGTGCATAAGTTCTTACCATCCAAGTCCACGTTTAAATCAGCGATTCGTCTCTGCTATCCTGCCGTTTGACCACACCATTGTTCATTCTCAAATACTGAACATACTCGGGATGATGCATGTTTTTCCACATAATTCGATCATTTACTGAGCTGCCGTGAAATATTATATGGAAACTCAGCCCAAATTATTATTCACATAAATCATAATTGAATCAGGAAAATATTTTTGTTATCAAGAAATGTTGTTGCATCAACCTTTTGTCATGGACAATCCCCGACTCCTGTGTTATCATTGGAACACCTGATTCCGATGACTCATAGTGGGCTCCTCCAGTCTGACCATGGCACACCCAGCTTTCCTCCTGCTGCTCTGCTCTCAGGGGGGCGGGGGCGCCTGCATCCTGCATTCTGTCAGAGTTGGACTTTGGATAGGACTTTCCCTGTTAGAGCAAAGCAGAACGGTCAGAAGCCACCCACCTCCTCCCAGCCCTCATTTGGTTATGACCGTAACATTATGTCAACTGGAAGAATAGTGGGCTAAATGACTGGGGGTGCTTTGCTCTGTGACATTTCCTCCTGTGATGATGTTCAGATACTGAGCGGGCTGTTGCTGCTTTCTCTGGGTCACCTGTGCTGCAGAGGGTTTACTATCTACAGTAATGTAATGTTGCATTGGCCAGTCTGGAATGTTACACTAATAGTAGCGTAAATGGGTCTCCTATTTATGTCGAGCGTAATGACGAACTGTAATGGAATTATCACCCGATTCTACAGTTCTACTCGGGTGTACAGAGCATTTTTAACATCTTCCAGCTCATAGTTTACATTTCAGTGGCAAAGCTGATAAACCCACTGTATGCTACCTGCACAGCATCAAACAGCAGACAGACAAAGTTAGGGACTAGGAAGTGAGCGTAGTGGAACACTTATCTCTTGTCTCTTCAGCTGCTATTTCCCTCAGGAGTTGGTGGAGGCCAAACTCGAGTTAAAAGGAAAATGGATATTGGTCTTACTGTCACTGGGTGGCCAGAGACCTGACTAAATATATGCTAATTTTGTGCTGTGTCTGCTGAATGTGTAAATAGGCAACTGTGTATAAGGTGATAATATTGCAATGTTGTGTTTACATCATGTAGTCAATTAATGCAGGTTTCAAAGAAATCAATCCAGGAAGTAATCACCTTTTAGGGCTTTGAATATTAAGGAGAAAACGAGCAAAAACCGGTTTGAAAATTAATCTTTAACATTATTTTTGCTTCATAAACACTCTGCAGGTGGCGATTGATTGTGTCTTTGGTGCTTGATCAGCAGCTTAGTTCTTGATTTTGTCAGTTACCAGAAGCTTTTTATGAGCTGTGCTTGTCACAAGAGAACTGTATCCGCAATGTCTTCTTGTGGCAGGAAACCCAAAGCCTCCTGGATGAATGGCGACACGAAATCAGTCATGCATACCATAATGCTCCAAAAAAACCTGTGTATTTTTCAATGAAAAGCAATAAAAACCTACAATGAAGAACATTAAGCATTAAATACAGATATCAATAGCATTAGATACTGCTTGGCTTTTGACTGTGGCACGTAACGGTTTAAAATGCATTACGGCTGTGTTCCAGAGTTGCCTTATAACTATGTCCTTGTAAAACCAATGACAACCTTACGTATGCCTTAGTGACGCTGTGTGTGTGTGTGTGTGTGTGTGTGTGTGTGTGTGTGTGTGTGTGTGTGTGTGTGTGTGTGTGTGTGTGT
>JAVQJF010104763.1:0-31864 GCA_036023855.1 Gadopsis marmoratus
ACTGAGGCACCGTCAGCTCACAGGCCACACAGGGAAAGGTTACAAGTAGGGGCGGTGCTTATTCAAAAGGGAGGGGATTATCTCCTGCAGTGCAACAGAACCATTGTATTGCATCAGCCGGTAGTGAGAGGAGAGCCTGCTGGGGGGGAGGTGGTGCTTCTACACTAAGCCGCTATTGTCACTTGCAATTAACTTTTTTCCTGCTGGCCTGTCTTCCTCCCTCTTGTCCTTAAGAGTCCCACATTAAGGGATAGCAGTCGTCCATGACAACACATTTTATTACAGCTGTAGCAGACACTTCAAGCTGACGGTGTATGTGGAGAATGAAATATGAGCTGCAGGAAGAGTTTCAGAGAAAGTGACTTCTTTATTTAGTTTCACCTGGAAAGGCATGTGCAATCCTTTCCTTTTTTAAGAGCCACTGCTGGCAGAACACCACAGGCCTTCTCCGTATACTTTCAAGTCTGACTTGAGCACAATATTTATAGCCAGTTAGTATAGAAAAAAATAAGAAAATCACATTAACTGGATTTTCTGCACTGTCAGATTGAACCAAGTGACCTCCATCATGTCAAGAGGAACAGGAAGAAAAGTGTCACCACTTTAGCCAAAACTCATTTCTTGATCGAGATAATGACAATTATTTAAGTGCATCCTTCCTAAAATTCTACATGCATGCCCCCACCCCTCCCTCACTGACTCCCACCAGCTGTTGCATAATTAGGCTGGCTTGGAAAACTAGAGCCTGTACGCAGCATTTCTCTCCAGGGCTCCAAACTATTCAGCACACGACTGTTACCTGGCACTAAGCCTTTGGAGTTCATCATGTGATATTTGCACACTTTTTATCCTTACTCTTTGCCTGTCAGAGGCCTGCACACACATACACATAGTCTGTGGACGAAGTAGTTGTAGGCAGTCGGATTGGCCCAGCCACATCTGGATTCAGCCAGCTAGCAACAAGCCAGGGACTAAGTTCTTAGCTAAGTAAGCTGGTTCTGCAAATTAGAACTAGATGAAAACAAACCATATGCACTTAAGCCCATTTACTGCAAACAAGATTGTGTTTGATCTGTTAAAGTCTGGATTTGAGCACATCTGAAAGTGCAAGTATATTCAAAGCTAGAGACAAAGTAGCAAAGGCTGTGCGACAGCTGTTATGAGTGTCACCCTCTTTCTATTTCTACATAAAGCCATCTGCTTTTTTTTTTCTTCCAAAGCCACATATTTGAATTTGCACAGATGCTGAGTGTGAACTGAACTACGTGCAGCAGGGTAAAAATCCCCTTAAGTATAAACATCAACAAGAAGCCATATCAGAGTACTTTTGACTATATAGGCACTGAACGGTTACTTGAAACTAGACAGGCAACAAGGCAAAAGAAGAGCGATACTGGTAACTGTACTTGCACTGCAACCAAAACAAACTCAAGAGCAAGACAGACACCATGCATGATGCCATGAATGTAGCCATCAAGTGGTGACGTTGACGTTCTTGTATTATTTTATTGTATTATTCTTATACATGATTGTATTGCATTATTTTCCAAATTATATGACCAAAAACCACACAGACCGTTGCCACTTTTCTGAAGGTTCACCTATAAAACCTCCCTCTGTAGTTTAATAGGAACAACGTTTGGATTGCCTTGTTGTGAAACATCACATGCCTTTATTATTGACTGTACCTGGCAACCCAAAGGCTCTTATCAATGGCTATAAACTAGCAGCAATTTTTATTCTCCTTGTGCCATTATTTTATTTAAGCTTTATTTAACCAGGAAAAAGACTCATTGAGATTAAAAATCTCTTATTATTAATGGATAATCACTATTATTAATGGCTAATGGCTATAACTGATTGTTAACGCATTGAGAGACATTGGAAGGCAAAAACCTTTCATTGACCAAATGTCAGTCACAAGTTTAAGCTAACTACAGAAGTTTAAGCTAATGAAGAGATATGACAAACAGTTATAAGTGGGTTGAATAAGGCTGAATAGCACGCAAGCAATTGTTGCTAGCTAAGCGCTAACAAGCTAAACCTTTATCGCAGTGTTTGAAATTATATTATTCTTCTGTGTAAGAAAACCAGAGAGAAATAAAATGAAATAAGATCATTCCATTGACCGGACAGAAAATCTTAGCAGGAATAGCTAACAGCAGATATTTATCACCTGTCAAGTCATTTAGTCATCTACTATAGTAATATAATAATAATAATAATAATACTTTTATTTATATAGCACCTTTAAAAAAACATAGTTTACAAAGTGCTTTGACAGACAAAGCAAAAAACAGGATACTCAGAAAGCAATAAAACAGAGAGCATTAAAAATAAAAAGCAAACAAAAGCAAGATAAGATACAAAAAAGGAATTAAAACCAATAAAAGCGATAAAAAAGACAATATAAATACAATATAAAGACGACATCACATGAAAGCAAGTCTATGAAAATGTGTTTTAAGAAGTGATTTAAGAGGTTACTGACTCTGCAGCCTTATCTCCTCAGGCAGGTCGTTCCAGAGTCGAAGGGTCCTGATGGCAAAAGCCCGGTCACCTTTAGATTTAAGCCTCGACTCTGGAACGACCAGAAGGGCCCCACCTGAGGATCTAAGGCTCCGAACTGGCTCATATGGGGTCAGCGTTTCTGCTATATGGCTTGGGGCCAGACCCAATTCTAAATCGAACAGGAAGCCAATAGATAGAAGCCAGGATCGGTGGGGATGTGATTTCATCTGTTAAAACCAGTAAGAAGCTGAGCTGCTGCGTTCTGAACTAGTTGGAGGCGAGAGAGTAACTTTTGGTTTATGACAGAAAGGAGGGAGTTATAGTAGTCGAGTCTCCAGAAAACAAATGCATGAATGACTTTTTCCAGGTCAGAGTGTGAGAGCATTAGTTCTTAGCTGACAGGTCAGGACAATTGTTTTGATCTGTGGTACAAAGCTCAGATCTGAATTAAATATAATATAGTAGCCGATAATGAACTAAGGTCACTCTCAATAAGACCGAGAGGGTTTGTGGGGCTGATCAATATGATTTATGATTTTGAATTATTGAGTTGAATAAAATGTTGTGCCATCCAACATCCACCAGTAAATGACAGTAAGACATAAACGTGACGCTGGTTGCTGTTAATGAGCTTGTTTGCAGCCCTTCAGCTTCTCCAGCTGGAGCCTGAGAACTGGGGCATGTTTGACTCAACATTAAGCCCTTCCATTATATACTGGATCCTGGCAAAGCCCTGTGTGATCTGACCTCTGTTAGCATCTATCTTTCACGTGACTGCACACACACACACACACACACACACTGTGTGTCTCTAGCTGAAGGCTAGCAACATTTCCCCACAAAATGAAGGTCAGGGGGATTCAAGGCGAGCTTCTCAAATGTCAATTGAGAAGTTGGCAGGGCGATGGTGTGACTAAGTAGTTCTTTTGATCTGATGGGTCCAAGTTCGTAAATCTGTCGACCGTGTTACAGCGACACTGCTTAATTTGCAGCAAGAATAGTGATGGCCAGTTAATTAAACATTCCAAACTCTGCACAGACGCACATTTCTAATCAGAAATCAACCGCATTAGCTAAGTCAGCCATTTCATTCAACTACTAACTACTTCTTCACCTAAATGTAAAGCAGGATATGACTCAGACTTTTCACAGGCACCCATGCAGGTACACACAGGCCAAAACGTGTTTTAAACGCAACCTCAAACGGAATTTGCCTGACAATTTAAAAGCTTTATACTTGATTTAAGGACCATGAGCACAGGTTTCCGTTGCATGGGGTTGCAGTGGGATTTGAACCCCTAACCTAACCTTGGCTGTGTTACTGCCATTCTCTTTTCACTAAGCTACAATTCACCACAGCTGCTTTCCCGGATCCCATTTCAGTCTTGTGTTTCTCTGTGCTTATCAAATTTTTATCTCCTCTGTTATCTCAGTCCTCCTCACTCTCACTCGCTCAGCATTTGTTATTTTTCCAGCCTTGCTCTTCTCTATTTCCACATTAAACCAATCCTCCATTGGTTGCTTGTGAGTTTTAGAATCGATTTTTAGATTTTATTGCTATTGTTTAAAGCCTTGAATGGTCAGGCTCATCTGTTACCTACTTACAGTGACAAAATCTAGGCTTGTCACAAAAGCTGAGCGGGCGTTTTCTGTCTGCGTGCCCTAAACTGTGGAACCTCCTGCCGGAGGATCTCAGGCAGGCAAAATCAACATCCTAATTTAAATCGCTTCTTTACACTCACTTTTATCGCATGGCTTTCTCTTGATGACAGCATTTTAACTTTGTAAATCATTTTAACCTGTTTAGCCTATGCGAATCTTGTATTATTTATACAAATAAATATACATTATTTATTTTTGTATTATTCATATACATTATTGTATTGCATTATTTTATTGTATTTAATTTCATTGTGTTTTTTTACTGGAATGACCGTACTGTTTTATCTGCTCTTATTGTAAAGCACTTTGTAACTTTATTTATATAGAACCTTTCGAAAGCAAAGTTATTATTATTATTCTTTCAATTACATTAAAATGTATCCATGGTGAGCACCATTTGAATTCAGATGATTGTGTTGGAGTCAAATAAAACTCGTGCATAGCAAGCTTCCGCATTCTCTGACATTAATAACAAGTTTGTGCCAGATTACAAAAAGAAATAAAACAGACACACGCATACAGTATATTTGCATATTGGCAGGTAACCAGACAAACTCTTTTTGATTTTCTGTCAAAGAATCTTAAAGAAAACCCAAATTGCTTTCATATGACTAGGAAGTCACAGCTATAAGTATTCTGACCTACAAAGGCAGAGAGCAGTAACTAGAGCAGTGAAGTTGAGGAAAAAGGTTAAAAACGTTCCAGGCGGGATGTAAAACTGCGTAACAGGTAGAAACATAACGCCTTAATTTCATGCCTCTTTAAGGCAGATTATTTAACCCCCAAAACATCATTGCCTTAAAATCTACATACTATGTAAGAATATGTAAACAGTGCCTTTGGCTAATCTTTTCAGAAGGTGAGGTGAAAATGCAGCACGCTATCACCAGACTAAATGTGTTCTTCACACCTTCATGTGCATTTTCATGAGTTTAATATAATGTTTATATAAGCAAAATATAAACATTACAGTCCATAGTTAAGCATCCAGTACAGTATAATCATTTACATTTAAAAATATTTAAATTTGTGATTTAAAGGCAGTTTAGCAATCACAAAACGCATGAATTCCACTAGAGTGACAAGCTGAGATGGCACTACTATTCTGCTAAGCTAGTTAGCTCTAGCAGGAACTTAGCTGGGCTTTTTTTTATTTATCTACTGCCTCAATTGGTTATGTGAAATAACTAACTGTATTACAAACTGTCATTTCATCAAAATTGATTTTTTTCACTTAATTCTAACTTTATCTGAGGCTAGCTGTGGCTATCTCACCACCTAGCTTTCACCAGTGTTGCCAACTCTCACGCTTCTAGCGTGTGAGACAAGCTTTCACGTTACATTGCCACAGCAACAGAGATGAACAGGCGAACGTACGTACGTAACCCCTATTCTATGAGTAGGGGCTCTTAAATTACTTTTTCATTGGTGCAGGATTCTTATCGCCGCGTTGATTGGGCAGCTATTCTGACCAAAAACCCTGTGCGAAGCCCAGAATGCATTCAAGCATCCAGTGAGTGAGTGTGATTATATTTGGCTGAGCATAGGTTCTTGTACTCTTTTTTTTCTTTTCTACTTTTTCTTTATAGGGTAAAGAAAGTCAGATTCTGGACTTAACCTCAGTTTTGACCACATGTGCAGTTCTTGCCTTTTGGTTTTGAAGATTTCAATGTTTTGAAATTTGGGAAGTTTTGGGATATCTAAAGGTGACCCCAAAGAGTTAATTTGTTTTTGTTTATAAATAAATAAATAAATAAATATATATATATATATATATATATATATATACAGCTCTGGAAAAAATTACGAGATCACTCCAAATTTTCCAAATGTTCTAAAGTTAATTTTACTCAAACACATACTGTACCTTTAAATAGTAAAACCAGAGAACTGATAATTTTGCAGTGGTCTGTTAATTTTTTCCAGCGCTGTATATATGACCCGAGCTTGAAGCAGGAACAGACCGCCCACAGGGGCGAGAGGGGAATTTCTTTTTATATATACACCGATCAGCCATAACTTTATGACGACTAACAGGTGAAGTGAAGAACACTGATTATCTCGTTACAATGGCACCTGTCAGTGCGGGGCGGGTATATTAGGCAGCTAGTTAACATTTTGTCCTCCAAGTTGATGTGTTGAAGCAGGAAAAATGGGCAAGCGTAAGGATGCGATGGCTAGACGACTGGGTCAGAGGATCTCCAACACTGCAGCTCTTGTGGGGTGTTCCCGGTCTGCAGTGGTCAGTACCTTCCAAAAGTGGGCCAAGGAAGGAAAACCAGCGACCAAGGCTCATTGATGGGCGTGGGGAGCGAAGGCTGGCCCGTGTGGTTCGATCCAACAGAAGAGCTTCTGCAACTCAAACTGCTGAAACAGTTACTGCTGGTTCTGATAGACAGGTGTGAGAACACACAGAGCATCGCAGTTTGTTGCATGTGGGGTTGCGTAGCCGTAGACCGGTCATAATGTTATGCTGTCTTGATGTTAAGGATTATCGGTGTATATATAAATACACACACACACACACTCGGGCTGTGACCCCCAAACTGGGAGAGTGGCTAAAACAGATTCCAGGAACAACATCTGAGATCTCTGTCCAGAAGAGTGCAGTCCTAGGAACAGCTAAGATACTGCGCAGGACCCTCAAGCTCCCACCTGAAGGGGCAAGTGGGGAATTTTATATATACTTATTTCATGCCATTAAGCTATTGTTGATTGTTGAATTCTTGGTGTGGACTATTTAACATATGTGGTCAAACTACTGTGAAATTGTAACCACATATGACAATTGGGCAACCCTGCATAATCAGATAGATCTTCACTACATCAACATTAAAGCAAAGTTAAGCAAAATGAAAGGGACATAACTCAGTGGAATCTGACTCACTTTCACATTTTGCACAATTCATCCATATACCTAATATTCCCAGATGGGATTCAGGTATTCTTCCATCAGCCAATCATTAGATTGTTTCTCACTATATTTAGTGCGGATCCAGGTTCATATTTCTAACCATTCCCTATCATTAACACATTTAGAGGATTGTGCAGCCCTGGCAAAGGTTTGTGTATCTGTACCCCCGGCTCCGCCCCTCGATCTCCCTGAAGGTAGCGGTCAGGGTGAGGGTTTTTCCACTGTCCATTCCGAGCCTGTAATCTTCCACTGCGGAGAGGATCCCCCTCTCTCACATTCCATTTCGACAGAAAAAAACAGCAGTCTCTCCCGAGGGGGTGGAGTGTGTGTTAATCAGAGAGACATGGTGGAGAACATCCAGCGTGCGAATGCAGGCATCAGCTAAATGGCTACAATGCATGCAACAAAATGTGGTGATATCTCAATGTGTGTGTACATATGAGACAGTGGATATATAAGAGTGCAGATAAGTGTGCAAGTTTATATTATGTAACTATGTAAGTGTGTGTGTGCTGTGTGTTTCCATTGCATGCACTTTGCTGCATCATTCTATCTGTCAGCACTTTCCTGTGACTGAAAAGCATCATACGTATTTGCTGTCCCCTGGTGGCTGCTTACTGTACCTGCAGCCACAGAAATGATTCCAAAATTAACAGCTGCTTGTCTTTACATGAAACCATGTATGTGTGCATGAAAGCTCAAACGGGGCATGAAACTTCCCATGGTCAGCAGCCATTTTTGTTCTCTTCGTGTCATAGAAAATTAGCCCATGAACATACTGTATATGGGGCGGGAAGGAAGGAGCGTGTGTACGTATGTATGAATGAATGTAACAACATTTGGTAACTGACCATCACACTCAGACTAACCTTCGACCCCATCTTTAGAGAAAATGGGTAAACAGACACAAAAATAAACACACACACTAAAAGTGTGTCCCACCTTCTCTGACACTAAAAGCGTTTGTGTTGGTGCAATTAAGAGGGGTGGCCATTTACGACCTCAACCTGCGTGTGTTTGGGATTTGAGATGACGACACAAGCAGAGTGCCAATGAACAGTGCGTTCTTTTTAACCAAGCTGCCAGGAAACAGCCGCGGAAGAGAAAACGACAAGCAAACACCGACGTGGCACCAAACACAAGACATGTGCATGTTTGTGTTTGTGTCTGAAGAACAGGTTTGTACGCTCTGACGTGAATCAAATTATATCAGAGCTTAAATGACACTGAAAGATACGACAAAAGGGAAAAGACGTAAATGCTCAAATAAACCATATAAAAGCCCCGGAAATAAGGCAGCCCTTCACCATGATATTTTACAACGACGAAATATTTTCCGCTTTCTAAATTTAAATATCTCTATATTTGCCCCCTGCTTGTTCTCGGACAAAAAGACCCCAAACAAAATAGGATGTTTTAAGAGACGGACTGTGTGGTTTTGTATGATGTACTCACAGGGAACAGCACGATGGGGACAGTCAGAGTGACGGCGGTGAGAACAGCCAAGCGCACCAGCTGCAACATGGTGTCAAACCTATAGACCTTGGTGAACGTGTGGAGCAACTCTGCCTCCACGTTTCCTATGATGGAGGACATACAAAGGGAACACATGTGAACAACTGGTGAGCAAAAGGTGACAGGAGCTATGGAAAAGCAAACCTTTGGCACAGCAAAGGCTGTTAAAAGTTCAGATGCTAGTGTCAATATCACATTTCCAGGGTAATCTGCCAAACACAATCAATACAATGAGGAACTGACACGAGTTAACTATCCATCTGTTTGTCTCTTAATGCAGGAAAAACAACATTTTAGGCTATTTTGCTGTGTATGGTTGGAGTTGACTATCAGTGCATTTATGTGTGGTTGCTCTTACCATAAAAGGTGAGGTAGCCGAACACTGCTGACAGCATGTACATGATGAGCATTGTCAATATGGACAGGTTGGACACATTCTGCATTTTTCTCTGGCTGCGACTGTAGAAATGACACAGAGAGGTTCCGTCACTTTTAAAAAGTTTAGGGTTGTACGCTAAAGACTTGCAGTAAACATCTTGAATAAATATATGCAGATTGAGATACTTGGCTTACTCTTCTTACTGCTACAGATACGTTTTAATGACTCCCCTCAATTGGACACAAACTCTATTTCCCTGGGCTGTTACATATCCAGGACCACTATGTGTCGCATATAGACTATTGACTACTGCTGTCCTGTTACCACATTTCTTAATTCTTTCCCCCTTTTAGCAAATTTCTAAAGAGAACTCTTGTCATTACAGGAGAAACAACCACACTATTTCTCATTACATATTACACATCCATACATTCTATTGACCTACATGTACTGGGATGGCAGCACAAGTTCGTTACTATCTTCATGGCTTCATAGTGAAAAGAAAATGGGTTTCATTTGGGTGACGTGACCCTTAAAGTTTGTTTTAGGAGGTGATGATGGCGCTTCGCTGCTTGATGTAAACGGAAGAAGCTTACTCTTTCAGCTCACTGTAGATAGGCAGGATCTCAGGGTGGCAGACGAAGGCAAAGGCCAGGATGGGCACAGTGTACACCGTCTGGGGGAAGAAACGGTACAGTAAAATGTAAGACACACAAAAAAAATCGGCTTTTACAAGACAACCACGGCATTGACACTCTATATAAACCTATAAACCACAGAGGAAACGTTCCTTAGCAATTAAGAGCCTTGACACACCAAGTGAAACGTGTCAGGACATCATGTTTGACAAACGCTTGTTGCTTTTGAGTCGAACACTGCTGTCTTTGGCTGGAACTCTTGGTATGCTTCCTGAGATATATTGTCAGCACAATGAAACGGCCATCACAGTGACGTGAAAGTAGACGTCTGGTTTGTAGTGCTTGTTTTTACTAAATGTTTTTCGGGAACGCACACGTGTGTTAAATCAGACAACATTCTTCTTTGACGTTGGCTTGGTGTGTCAGTGCCCAAACGGATTCGGCGTACTTTCATTGCAGATGTTACGGAGATAATTCCAGTTTTTCACTCACTTAGAAATCTTTCTTATCCAAAAAACCTTTAACTGCCTTAACTCCTCAAACTGCAACTGGCGTGTGATTAAAAGTCCAAAGCAGCACAAAAAGAAGTGGGTAGACAACAATCTAGCCAAAGATGGTGACATGACCACCTACTCTTCTAAACACGGTTAAAAATAACACCCTCTGTGAATGAAGTCACTAACTAGCTCTAACCTAACTGTCATGTGAACATAATGCCACGTGTTACATTCTTCTCCTTATTTATGATCACATAGGCAAAGACACAAGTCCCTGAACACACACACAGAAGCCAAAACACACCCTAAAAAACCCAACCTTTACCAAACATGTCTTAGCAAATACTTGGCATTCCGCTTTGCTGCATTTGTAGGCTGTAAGATGCATTCCTCTGTGTAAGCTCAAAGTCTTATTGTGTAACATGGACACATTTTGTGTCTATGTTCTCTCCGTTTAACAGTTTGGCAGTCACTGACTCAAATGGTAAACTGAACCTATGGAGCACCTATTGTGCCTGTGAGTAAATGACACACCATAACAAAACCCACTAGGTCTGCATTTCAAAAGTCACGCCCTTTAAACCTTCCCCAATGACACTTGTTTGATGTTTGTCTGCAGTCAGTAAGAGTTTGCACTCCACTGACAGTCGCACCAGCATTTAGAAGCTCACCTGCAGGCTACCACCAACCCCATCGTACCTGGGAGTTGAAGATGAAGTATTTGGGCGTGCACATCTCCTCGTCATCAGGGTGAGGCTCGAAGTGGACGCCCGTGGAGTGATGGGCGTCGTGGCTGCCGAGGACCGCCGGGGAAACGTCGGCCCGGGAGAAATCCATGTGTGCCGAGCTGTTTATTGGCAGGGAGAACCCCGGCACATCTGAAGCGTTCATGCTGAGGTTGGACGAGTGATGGTACAAGAAAGGAAGAGGGCAGGGCAGCTGGGTCTTCTTGTAAATAACCTGGAAAAGAACAATTTGAGGATGACTGGGTCAATATATTGTGTATTACACAGGCTCATTAGTCTGCTAATAATCAGTTATGCTGTTGAAAGTGCATCAACTGATTTTTGTTTTAAACTTGGGTGCAGCAGAAACAAGCTGCAAACCCAACACTGACATAATATCACCGTTGTAAGTTGATATGATGAACACATTAGCTAAAGGTTTCTTATTTACACATCAAGCACACATATTTGCGGTCGCCTGCGGCATGTAAGTCCAATATCCACGCTCTCTTCTAGCCGTTTTAATAAATGAAGACAAAATGCATGGTGTGACTTTAAGCTATTAAGATGCCTCCTGAACCTGAATCTCCCATTTTGCTCATGGTGTTCAGAATGCTTTTAGAAGGCTGAACTTACCACACCCAGGAAGAAGACCATGCAGGACAGAGAAAAGCCGCTGGTGTAGCCCAGGTAGCCTGAAGCGGAGAAAATCATCATTCTTTGGAAAAAAAAAACCAGAGACTACACATACTGATGTGATGCCATGCTATAGTTCGCTATTTGTACTCTGCATGCTGCTACTCTCTGCTGTCTTTTTAACGCTGCCATCAATTAATTTTGGCTGTCTATTGTCAGATATAGGTCACATCCCATCCTAGGTTGTGACCCGAATGCTAAAATACACTACCAAAAGAATCTGATGTGGGCAGCAATGTAAGTGAAGTCTTCATGGTCTGGAATGGATGGACCAGCGACCAAACCTAAGACCCATGAATACAAATGGACACCATAACAATAACTGCTGTTGTCATTTAATTCTTTTAAATTCAGAATATTGCTTTGATCCCAGTTGCTTCTTTATGTCTAATTGTCTTATCTATGAAATCTGGGAAGTGGGCTTAAGTCTTCTTGGATCTGAGCCGGTTGAGGCAGATCTGGGTCTTGCATTCATAAATTACATCTGAGTGGCGGAGCTAACTACAGGCTTAATAGCAGTGTTGCGTTACAGTACGTCCTAATTGCCAGAGCTGACTAAGGGCTCCACTAGTGTTACTTTACTTCTGGTTTGGCAGGTGATTACAGACAGCTGCAAGAACACTGACACACTGAAAATAATTTGGCTTCAGGCTGCAGGAAGTGACAGAGATACTGCATTTAAACGTCAGCAGCGGCGTCAGAAGTATCCAATTTAGGAGCATTTTAGTTATCCCTGGTATAAAGCGAGTCCCTACCTAGATTTTTGAGGAGCGACAAAGGCAGAATGATTCCGACGGATACAAACACCACCAGGTAGTTCCCGTTCAGGTACCATTCTCTGCAAATGCAGAATAGAGATTAAAATAAGGGCAGAGCCTCTACTGTATATACTGCAGACACAGACACATTGTTATCTTCAAAAGCACGCACACACACTCACCCAGAAATTTCTTCTAAACCCAAGAAGGCCCGGATCACTTCAGGCAGCTCATACTTCACGATAAAGAGGTAGCTGGACATGGCTGCCGGACAGCGGGGACATGGCAGAAAATGCTTAAGATGCTCTGAGATTTAAAAGGTAGCTACATTACACGCACATGTAGTTTTAGCAATTGTATTAAATTGCAACCAACCCTCCTATTTTTCAAATCAAACTGAGATACACACAGACATGCATAATGAAATCACCGCCTACCTCCAATATTCTGCATAATTATCGATCCGAATGCTGCCATTTTCCCAGGCCAACCGAATGCTCTTTCTCCCAGCTTTTCATAGATCAGGGATCCTGCCACAACACACACGTTGATGGAAAATTAGAGAACTGGAATTGGAGAACACTGAAAACAACTCAGGCCTCACAACAAAAACAGAGAAAAATCAAAGCATTCTATTCTGTCACCACCTTTTCTCACTTTGTTCCTCTAAATTCACCAAAGTTACTTCCATCTAATGTACAAACAGTTTATGATGGGGCACATCCATTAAAAACAATATTTTCTTAATCTGCTTCAGTCAATGTTTTACTGCCTTTCAAATAATGCCATCAGAGAGGGGTATGAATATATTGCAGTAAACAGAACACTGCGTAATGTCAATTGTGGACAGAACTTAGTTAAGTAGTTAAGAAAGTACTTCTGTACTCATATGACCTGTATTTCTAGTGCCTCAAGGCATGAAGAAAATAATATCTCTTCTTCAATAACTGATTTTCCATATTTCTCAGTATTGCTTTCATTTGTGTCCATCAGTACAGAAATATAGTTTTGCTGATGCTGTTTTAGAGCAGTGGTTTCCAACCATTCTCTTTCCTGTTCTGACCCCTTAATACGAAGCATTATCTCCCTGTGACCCCTGGTCGTAGACTGCATGTCTATAAGTTGTGAGCTGTTCAGTCAAAAACATCGCTGCATTTGAATAATTTTTAAGAGTCCCAAAGAGGTAAAACCATTTAACATTAATATTGCTTGATTGCTTATTTCCAGGTGATCAGCTTGCCCTTAGAGTCACCTTGTGACAACCACTGTTTTAGAGTAAAACTCTTTATTGGTCATTTGGAGGCTGGTTGAGTTTGAAATTAATTTAAATACCAACCTCCTTCTTTCGCTGTCACAAGGAGCAGATGCACAGAATATAAGGAGAGGATGGCCACAGCGATGAGGAGGATTCTGCACAGAGAGGGGAGGGAAAGGTCAGCGATCAATGCAAAAATGAGACATGACAGATCCTGCTGTCAGTGATAACAACAAGCCCTGTATATAAAGTCGTTTTTGGTATTTTTAACCCTTTAGCCCAGAGACTGGGGAAGTGAAAAGACGCTGTGGGAAATAAAGAGGAGAAATATCTGGATAGGTATGATGTAGAGTAGATGGGGTTGTGTGGCAAGAAGTCCATGTAACTTGGCAGGAGTTCATTATTATTCCCTTTCTGCTATAATTTTTCAGCAGCTATTGCAATACGCCTCTGCTCCATTGACACTGGGCTTCAGAGCCACCTTTTACGTTTCAGGCCTCATTCCCTGTAACATGTGGTGGGGGGTTTGATGGGTGTAGGGTGACAGTGGGGTGTCGGGTGCTGGAAGTCACCCATGAATGCTGATAATGCATACGATATGCACGGGACAGAAAGAGCTGGGTGAATGTTGGCAGACGAAGTGGGGGCACAGGGAACAGGAGTTCAAACCTTTCCGTGTGGCCGAGCTGTAATATATTCCAGGCAGTACTGTAATTATAATTTAGCTCTTTACAAGAGTTCATTATGTCCCACTGGCCAGTCAACACATGAACATGTACCCTAATAACTTTGGCGACCCCCTGACTTCTCCTCATTGCCACCAGTAGTGGTGGTTTTGAGCGAAGCATGCCGACGTTAGCCGAGCTGCTAGCATGGCTGTAAAGCTAACACTTATATCTTGTTAACATCGTGTGACTTTGATTTACGAAACTACATTTTACATAACAGTGAATGTACAGTACATAGTAACACTATATATACGTAAAATACAGTGTCACAGTCACAGTGCTAATAAATCACAGCACCAGAAACAAACCGTCTTGTTTTGCTAACTGTAAGCGAAAAGGTTTTCACAACAAAAGGTCATCACAACATTCTTCCCATGGGTTCCACCCAGTATAGTTTACCAACCTTAGTATCTGTATGCCTTGATGACATTACTTCCTGTCAGCTACAATTGCTCTAGAATTAAACTTGAAAAGACATTAATCTGAGGATGACAATCAGTGTTAGTCACCTACATATGTAGATTATCCAAGTTGAAAGTTTTATTTGTCACACGCAGTCCTAATATAACACCAGTGGAATGTTGAATGTTGTGAAGGTTCCTAGCCTGTGCTAACACAAATACAAAATACAAGATAATGAATATGGGTAAAAATAGACATATGTAATAGACTTTATTAATCTCTTTCTTACAGTGCAATCAATCTTAAAAGCAGTCCTGTGTGTTGTGCAAGATGCCATATGTGGGACTGAGTTCACTCTCTGACTGTTATAAGTGGTGTGTGTGGATGTATAGAGAGAGAGATCTCTGAGAGGTAGAGCGGGGCAGGGGGTGGTAGTAGGAAGTCCATCATGTCTTGCTGTTTAGAAGTCTAATTGTGGCTACAGAGGAGCGTCCCAGACCTCTGATTCTGATTGGGATGGTTGTGGTCCGTCCTGACGCTGACAGCCTTGGATTTGCACCGCTTGTAGTAAAAGACCTGATGGTGCGCTCTGCCCAACGTGCCACCAGCTGTAGAGCTTTCTGGCCCTGCACGGTACAGTTCCCATACCAGACGGTGATGCTGCAGGTCAGGATGCTCTCGATGACTGAACTGTAGAATAACGTTTGAATGTGCTGTGATGCTTTGAACTTCCTGAATCGCCTGAGATGGTAGAGGCACTCTGCTAGAGTGCGACTCCATTTGCTCCTTCTATCTCCCCTTTGTCTCTTCAGTCACCTTCTTCAGGCATTAAGAGGCTGCATTGTATCCCATGACGCCCGATGTAAGCCCCTCGTTGTAAGAGGCAGCCTGTGCTTTGAGAGCGGAGCACACAGAACTATCCACGCAAGGCTTTTGGTTGGGAAAAGTCAAAATCTTTGTTATGGGACGATGGTGTTTACTAGAATACCAATGTAGCTCAGCGGAACATTTCCCAGTCGATTTCACAGAGTGCATCCTGTAGCATCGCCTCTGATTGGTCCGTCCAGCGCCTGACCTCTCTTGTCTTTGTTTGTATTCCGGTAGTAGGAAAATGGCGCCCATATCCGATTTCCCAAAAGCTGGCAGGGAGATAGCTTTGAATCCCCCCTTGAACATGCTGTAGCAATGATCCAGCGTTTTTCCTCCCCTGGTGAGGCAGGAAACATGCTAATGGATGTTTGGCATTACCTGTCAAAGTCCAGAGCCACGATGACGGCAGCGTCCAGGTGTTTGTTTTGGTGTCCGGTCAGCACATCATGGAGGTCCTATAACGCCTTAGTAGTGTCCGCCTGTGGTGGGATGTAGACAGCAGAGAAGATAACTGAGGTGAACTCCCGAGAAAGATAGAAGAGACGACATATGACTGTAAGGTGTTCCAGCTGGGGTGACCAAGAGTGTGAGAGGACAGAAATGTTCCTCAGGTTGCACCAGTTGTTGTTGGTCATGAAATAGACCTCGCCACCTCTGGATTTACCGGAATCAGCTGTTCTCGCCATGTGGAATATAGAGAAGGATTCCTATGGAGTTACTGCGTGTTCCGGAACATTACTGGATTGCAGTCCCTTATGTCCTGTTGGTATCTTATCATCGTCCTGATATCATCCCGCTTATTGTCGATAGATTGGACATTTGCAAGCAGAATGCTGGGCAGGGGAGGACAGTGTGCTCTAGGCCGCAGTCTGGATGGTTTCCCTCGATGTTTCCCTCTGCATTTTCTCCGGGGTCTGTTGTCTGTTGCTGTTGTCGGCGGTCCGGAGGATCTCTTTCAGCCAGGACGCATTGCTTAGAAAAACTCTGGGAAACGTTTAAGTAACCTGCTCTTTGTATTTCCATAGTGTGCTAAAGTCGTATGTGACAAGGTTGTGTGTTCCTGGAACAATAGTAATGATGGCGACCACAGAATATACAAAAAACAAGCAGTCTTAGCGGAGCTACCAGGACGGCATACGAATGCTGCAGTGCCATCTTATCCAAGGGCTTTATCCTAAATTTTGAGGAGTTGTGACAGTGTAAACAATTTTGAGATGTAATGTAGGATATGTCAAAAACCTTGAGAATAAATACAACCAAGTTGTTTTTTTTTGCCAATATAGAGAAAATGGTAAGTTTTAAAGAAATCTAAAATAATTTGAACATCTACTCTGTGTCAAACCTTTGGTCTCTGTAGTTGTAGAATTTATGTCGTATCTACCTACCGTTTCTTGTACACACCCTGACATGAATGCTGTCAGTTCCCTTGTTCTGCCACAGCACTACTTACGTAAAGAGCACGATGCCAGTGTTCGCCATGGCAAAGGACAAGCCCAGGATGCCACTGCCCATGATGGCGTTGCTCAAGTTGAAGACAGACATCCCAAAGGAGGTGTGGCCGGGATGCTGCTCAGAGAGAAAAGAAAGAAAGAAAAAAGTTTGAGTAAAACAGAAGTAGCTATTAGTAAACACCTTGTCCCCCACAAGCTGTAATTCCATCCATGTTCTCCTACACTGTTAGATACCAACTGTTTAGTTATTATGTTTTACTGACTGGACCCATTCTCCCTCATCTACTACAACTTGTAACTCCCAGAATGACCGTCATGGCTTCTCTTACAGTCACAAAAAAGCTCCATCATGTGGCAGGGTTGCCTTTAAATACACATACTTGAAATTGCAGGAAGTAAACTACTGTAGCGTTTGCTTACAGCACAATATCTGAGCAAAGTCTAGGGGCATACTCCAAATTCATTTAGAGCATAATACCGACCAAGAGAGCTTGCAGTTGATACCAAGACTGTGTCATGTCCATTAGGCAAAACTCAACTCAACTCATGTCTTGTAGCTGCATCGCATTCTGGTTCGTTTCCTGCAGCTGAATGCACAGAAATCGGTCTTCCTGGCTTTTCTACAATGGATTGCTCTCTCTGTGATTATTGAACATTGGTACAAAATGGCAGTTCTAGCAAGACAACCTTGCTCTTAGATCGTGAGGAAGTGACACCAGTTCATACAAGCTCAAACTACTATAAAACTCTATTGAATCCCATTCAAATTACTAAATGGAATTTAATCAGAATGTAAATACGATCAATATGACGAATTATGTTTTTTCTAAACAGTTGGGACTTTTGGTGGTGGACCTTCCTTCAGCAGCTCCAAAGTACCAGTAATCACAGGAGCAAAAACGCTCTACGGAATTGTACTATCTTCCATGGTAGGACACATGCACACTTTCTGAGAGGTTATCTTGCAAAGGCAGAATACCATGAGTGTTTGCATATCAGAAATATTAACGAATAAGCTTGCATAACTTGCCTTAGGTTAAACAGATGTTATGACATACTGTCTTATATCTTTTTTTGGCCATTAACTGTCTGGCTTTGAAAATGAATGCGCAATTATTTAATTGCAGCAATTACTGTGAGACTGCTTTCAGCTGTTATTGGTATCAACGTGCTTTTAAAATCTTCAGAGTGGCTTATTAAATTAACCCATTTACTCTGACTGGCAGCCACTGACTACATTAATGCTGTAATCTTCTTACACATTCTTCTTGGTAGTCCTGGTATTTCTTCTTCTTCATCACACCATTTGACAGGAACTTCTGGCTTTCTCCGTCATCATTGTCATCCAGAAACTGACTGGAAGGACAAAAAAGACACAAGCAAAAATGAACACATGAATACATAGTAGACAGTTCAATTTACACACACCCCCATCCATATCAATGGGACGGAGGTTGAGCGAGTCTCCAGTTTCAGGTTTCGGTGTGTCCACATCTCTGAGGATCTCTCCTGGACCCTCAACACTTCTACAGTGATCAAGAAGGCTCACCAGCGTCTCTTCTTCTTAAGGAGACTTAAGAAGGTACATCTGTCTCCTCAGATTGTGGTGTACTTCTACCGCTGCACCATTGAGAGCATTCTCACTAACGGCATCTCAGTATGGTACGGCTGCTGCTCTCTGTCGGACCATACAGTTCTGCAGAGGGTAGTGAAACCTGCCCAACGCATCATCGGTTCACCACTCCCCACCATCAAGGATGTCCAACACAAATGCTGAGAGAGCTCGCGGCATTTTTAGGGACACCTCTCACCCCGCCCACAGACTGTTTACCCTCCTCCCCTCTGGGAGGCGCTACAGGTCCCTCCGTTCCAGGACCAGCAGGCTCCAGCTTTTTCCCCTCAGCTGTCACCTTGCTGAACTCTGTACCTAGGTGATTACCTCCACCTCCACCGTCCACCGCTGACTCTGACTGTTCACTGCACACATTACTGTATATATACTGCATACTTACTGTTACCTCCTATAGATCTCTTGTTCATAGTGTCAATACCATTAATTACTGTACATATGGCTCATACTGTTATATGCCTTACACTGTTAATTACCGATAATACTGTTATAATTTAATTACTGCTAATACTTCAATAATTTTTTTGGATAATGTTTATACTGTATATGACAAATTAGTATATTCATATCATATCATATCACATATATATATATATATATATATATACACACACACACACACACACACTTTTTTCAGCACCCTAGTGCTTTTTGCACCTATGGTCAGATGCTAACTGCATTTTGTTGCCTTGTGCAATGACAATAAAGTTGAATCTGAATTTACATTATATGAACTTTTGATGTAACAATCCTGGCTGTTCTCCCACAATCGGCTGCAGTCTTTGTGTTGTGCTTAAGAGCAAACATGTAGCAGAGGATGTCGTGATGTGACGCAGGCAGTCTTAATCAGATGACCTGTGAGGATCAGTGCTGGTTATTTAAGGTCAACTGGGTGTGTCGCGGCTCTTAAATTTACTTAAGAGAGCGTACACCAGTCATCACCTACTCTTCAATCAACATTGCTAGATCATTCTGAGCATCCACCTTAAAGTCAAACTGCTCTAAAAACTTAATTAATTACTGAGTGGCTTCCCCGGAGTCTCTAGTTGAAAAAATAATTGATTTATTTAATTTGTTTTAACACTTGTCCGCTGCAAACACAAGGGAGGAATTTGGAGAATGTGTGTACATGCAATGGAATAACCTTGTTACAGTAAAACCCAGGTAAGTATTAAGATTCGTCCACAAGTTAACGCGATGTGTAAGAATAAATGTTGCACCCAAGATGTTCAGACGGAACAAACAGAAATGTGCCTAGCGTGTTAAGCAAAGTCACTAACAAAGAGGTAATGTCACATGATGGGTGGTTCCTGCTCATTTCGGGAAGCAAATAGAAAACTTGACATCTTGGTCGCTGACCTGTCGATGGTGCCCTTCTCAGAGTCGATGGGCTCTGTGTAGCGGTCGTCCAGGCTGTCATCATCAGCCTCCGTGGAGACTTTGCTTAGCTCCATACGATCCACAACTCCTGGCATAGTGGCGCACAGCGGGGCGAGAGGAGGAAAATCCCGATTTTTAGGATTTCAGGGTTTTAGATTTCTCAAGGCTGCAATGTTCTTATTCCTCAAGGTCTGCTAAACCGTGCCACCTATAAGAGAAACCTAAAACAAAGACAGAGGAGACATTAGAAGAACGCTTCAGTTGAACAACAATGGCTACTCGTCCAAGTCTTAAAAATTCAAAAAGCACTCAAGTTCACCAGAGGAATGCCAATTTCCAGGCCTGCAGACACATGTATTGTCTGGCCCTATAGGCACACTACAGAATGAAATGGGGGCCCTCTGCCCTGCAAACACATCCATCCCATTTCCTGGAACTGAAGGATTGTTTGTTATGTTACCTTGAATAGGAAAGCTGGGAGATGATGCAACCATGGCGCCTCACATCTTTACCAACATTAGCAGGGCTGAAGTCCTGTTAGCTTTATTGCTATTTTGATTTTACACCATGATATTGATATTTTGCATAATCATTTTGTTTATAATGACTGTTAGTAAAATACATCGTATAATAAAATATAAATTGATGTCTGATTTGGGTCTCTATTACAGGCCAGTGATGATGTACATAGATATTGCTGGCTGGGAGTTGAGTCAACAAACCATGAGTCAACAAACCATGAAACCAGGTCATGGATGTAACGAGTTCAATGGTATCAATCTTCTCTTGGTATCAGTTACGTTTCTTCCGGGGTCACGATTCGATTGAGAATTGATTCTCAATTAACTTCTTGATTAGACAAAAAGAAAAGGGGGTACGATATTTTGACTCCCACTCCAGAGCACAAACCAGCCCTTTGCCCGCTGAGCTGCAGTTAAGCCAGCTGGTCTTGATGAGGGTCACTGAGGGGTGTGTGAGAACTTGCAGATTTTTTATTTGTCAAATTATTTTTAAGTAATTTAACTGCAGCAAACCCAGAACCATCTAAAAGTCTTCTTCATGTATAAATATGGAAAAGAAAGTCGGTTATGGAGTTATGGAGACAAGAGATAAAATGTTAATGCTGTACTCTATGTAGACAAATGCATGGCAAAAATGCCTTCACACTTGTGTTTACAGCTGTTCATTTTAATGCTAAGTGTGAGCCATAATAATAATAATAATAATTGGACCGTTTGGCCATTTAATGGTCAATCATGATACACATATACACATGTGCAGAGAACAATGCTCAAACACACACAAACACACGTTGAAATGTATCCTCCCCATTCGGCCATCCTTCTTCCGAGGGGAGCTGGAGCAGTGGTCAGCCTTCTTTGGCGACCGGGGACCAAATCCAGTGAACATGCCCTGTCCTGTCTTGGTCAGGGACAGGCAGCATAGAACAACCGGGCTAGGGTTTAGTGTCTTGCCCAGGGACACTTTGACATGTGGACAGGAGGAGCTGGAATCAGAACACCGACCCGAGGTGCCAACAAATCCAGAGAGTCAACAGCTCTAATTCGGGAACCACAGCTGACTGACTATGGCCGGGAGCTAGATTCAAACAGCCAACCCCAGGGTTGAAAGGCCACAGCTTAACCTGTCCCCACAAACTGGCCAACACACACCACTAAGCATCTACAGCTTTTTCGTGATTACACAAATTAATTCAACTTCACTATTTCTTCATTTGTCTCGCAGCTAAAACAGTCTTCGATGATAGATGATTGGCACCGAAAATCATTTATCAGCTTTGCCAAATGCGCTGTCATAGGTTTCAAAGCAGAAGCAGGCATACAGGTACATGCATGTTGACATGTGAAATTACAAAACAGGAAGATGATGCAAATCAGTCGAAATGCAGCTTCACAGAGCAATCTACATTAAACGTTAAGCACAAACTAGGCTACTGATCTATGTTCAAATTCAACAAATTCAGTTTGAATTGAATTTGAATTCAATTGAATAACAGAATATCCTACAGTTTCTGTGTGGTAAGATCGCCTGAAAGCAAAATTCCTCCCAGCAAGGTGCAGAAGGTCTGATCTACTTGATTGGCAGTAAGAACAACTTTATGTTCCTCAAACACACCCTGCAACAAGAGTGAAGTCAAGGAATGTCTTTTGCCCCAAAAAGCTACAGTTTGGAGATTAATGTTCCATTTCTCCTTGTAAATCAATATCTGAAGTTTGGTAGCCTTTCATAGTATGAACCAATTTTTTTTAAGCAAAGCAGGCATACTCACTTAATGAAAAGTTCCTTTAAGAGGTTCTGGGATCGTTTCTTTTTTCCCTTTTTAGATAAATGTATTTTTAAGACAGATGATAGATAAGTGAATGGCTGAGGAGCTGCAGCTCTTTTGTAACTCAGGTGAGAAAGCAGGCTTTTAAAAGGGAGGAGGGAGGGCCTCTGTCGACCAATGAGAACAGACAACGTTCACTCAGACCCCTCCTTCTTTGAGCACATCGTAAGCGCCCTCGTAACTTCCCCAATACACACACGTGCACATGCACATGCACTCACGCACACACACACACACACACACCACATGTATGCCTTAACAAAAATTAGCAAGAAGACAAAAGCAGGGACAGAAGGAGAGATATAATTTGGGAAAACCACAAAAAAGAATGTAAAAACGTTTTATTACAAAATATAAAACCTGTTTGTGAAAAGAGTAAAAAAGTCAAAACTACACAGACAGACAGCATCTAAGCTACAACATGGTCAAAATGTTCGCCCCCCTCAGACTGAAGACACCAGAGTGCACCAACGCTGTTAAATACCCACGGTATTCAAGACGCGATCACCTGACATACCACATGACCATGACCATCCAGTGTTATACTGCCGCAAATTTATACAGGACAAACTCATGTGAACTGATGAGAGGCTGACCATGGGTGTGCTGGCGAACTGATCTCACACAGCTCACGCTTTGATAAACTGATTCTATCGTTACTGTACTGCCTCTTCTGTACCTAACACACACACACACACACACACACACACACGAGTGCTGCAGGAAACAGTCAGTGGTTTCAAGGTGGGCTGTGCCGCCCGCAGACCAATCAGCGTTGGGGATGTCGATGTGCCCAAGGTCATGTTCGTGTCAGGGATGAGGTTTTATCTCTGTCCACTTTAATGCTGTACAAATGGAGGAGCACACGCACACATGTGGCATGTGAGGAACAAACTGCAACACCATCTTTTTCCTCATATCAACTGCTGAAACGTTTTGTACAGTGTGCAGCTTGGAAACTTTGAAGTGACTGAAAACGTATGGGCAAAACGCTATTCGATCACAAATAAAAAAAAAAAACAGTTTGATATGAACTGATAAACTGAGTTTATCTACTTGGTTTTGACTTTCCTCACAGAGGAGCAATCCTTCAACTGGGATTAACACGTGATAACCCAACCCACGTGGTTACATTTGAAGCTTTTTCCTGGATCAGTAATGTGGAATGATGGACCAAACAGGCATTCAGCTGATTTCTTTTAACCCCAATATTAGAATAAATTCGGCATACTGTATTACTAACTTTAGCTGAACAGCAGCCACTGTGTCTACAAGTGACAATTATGGGATAATGCTAAAGGCTAAAACCTGCTGTAACGGCTGCACAAAGGGAGAAGTTAAATAAAATCAGTGAACTCAGCAATGTTCATTACACAGCAACATTTACCTTAAATTTGCTAACATTAGCCACCATAATCTACTGAGTAGACTAGTCAAAGTAAGGCTGACTGTATACCTCGAAATCAAGAAAGTACCAATATTTGGGACGGTTAATTAAGGATATATATATATATATATCTCAAAATGTTTTCATGGATTACATTCAACTGTTGATTTCATTCAGCTTGAAGATTAAATTAAGGACTACTAACATTTGCTGAACAGCAACCACTATGTCTACAAGTGAAAAAGTATGGGATAATGCTAAATGCTAAAACCTACTGTAACAACAGTGCAAATTAATGAGTCAAAAGTCAGCAAACTGCTCAATAATGTCAGTTATACAGCAATATTTACCTATTTCCTAACATTAGATAATATTAGCCACCATAAGCTACTGGTCATACATACCAGACCAAGTAAACTTTTCTTAAGAGTCTAGTCATGTGGATATTGGTAGATAAGAATATAAACAATAATCACTACAGAAAACAACACGTCCAAGTGAACAGCAGTGAAAGCCAAGTTACCACAAACATAGACTTGTCACCATTCTCCTCTCTGCAGCTGAGGTCCCTGAAGCGTGCACGGGGCTTCACTCGGCCAGTCACTTGTGACATGAAAGCTGCACCCGAGGCGATCCAGTCGTTTACCAAACAAGGACCCGTGTTAGTTTGGGGGGTTAGAGGTCATAAGGTCACAAACTTCAGAGTGGAGCAGCAGCCAGCTATAGAAGTGACTAAGCACAGTCTTTGTGGTCAAATATATCACACACGTGAAAATAAAGACTTAGTGTCCAGTTGAGGCAAAGAAACATGTCTAACTTATACCTCCTGAACACATTGTCAGAACCTAATATCATTGACATTCCACCAATTTTACTCATAAAGACCAACTTATATGTCATAAGAAATACCTTTCAGCCTGCAAAAACTGTTGTATAATGTCTTGCGTCGCTGTGTAAGATGTCTGACAAAATAACCCTGATGATGTCATCACAGCCTAAAGAGAGACACTACAGAGTTGCATTATGGGAATTGTAGGCTCTCGCACATGTGCGGCTTTGAACTAAAAATCAGGATATCTCAACTTCTCATTCTCTCAGGTCAAAATCAGAAACAAAACTGAAAACACTTATGGTCAATGTGAACAGTTAGCATGACTGAAATGTGAAGATTTGCTTCTTTTTTCCTGCATCATGTGATAGTAAACTGAATTATCTTTGGGTTTTTGATTGTTGGTTGGAAAAAACAAGCAATTTGAAGACGTCTGCTTGGGCTCTGGGAAATAGTTTTCACCATTTTCTGAAAGTTTCTACTTTTACGCAACTGTGTGATCCAGGTAAATATGTATATTTTATGAAAAGGGTCCCTCATTAACAAAACATAGACCAACAACTTTACTTATTTACTGATAGATGTGTCTGGAACAGGCTGGTCCAACTTGGGCAATTTTTTGTTTTTTCCTGACTCTTTCCAGTAACTGTTGATCACTTTTCCCCTTGTTGCCGGCTCTATACCCACCTCTTTCTGTCATGAGTCTAAACCCAACCTTCTTTTTTATAAGTATTTTGGTAATACTGACCATCAACCTACTGTAAAAGCTTGCCAAGACATTTTTACTGTTTTGCGATGTTCTCTTGATGCTTAGCTCAGTTTTCCAAAGTATGTTTCTGTGTGGTGAGAATGTGTCTACCGTTTTGGATTTGTTTTGACACAGACTTTGGCAAAACGATAGCTCAAATAAGCATCAGTGATGAGGTAACACTATTAGCTTATTTCACTCTAATTCAGTGTCATGCTGCCAGTCTTTTAAGTAGCTCCTTCACTGCCATGTTTGACCTATGTCTTTTAACATAAGAGCACAAGACCAAATAAAAAACCTGGCGTTGAACATGTTCTAAACAACTGAACACTGAAAAACTGTTCTCCTCTTTGGCTAATTAACTTTTACTAGATTTTCATGCATCCGAAATCACGTCAGCCACGTTTGTTATGCAGCCCCACCGCCAGAACAACTCTGTCAGTGACCATTATGAGCTGGATTTTCACACTTCACACTGGCTCAGTTAAACAAATTAAATTACTATTAATTAATTACAATTAAATTAATGTCAAAGGAGCTGCAAATTGCAAATTGGGGGAGTGTATTTACCAAAATGCCAAGCTATTCCATTAAGTGATAAAGCCCACTAGCCCCTCAACCCAAATCACTATTGTCTCACTGTCATATCTGTAACAGTGGCAACAGAAACTTTATCATAATACAGCTGCAAAGGGCTACAATGCTCGCTGAGTGTGAACCTGGGGCATGGCATGTAGGGCAGATTTACAGCTGCTGGTCATATTCAGTGGATTGGTTTAGGAGGCTACTGTGCTAAGTCATAAAATGTAACACTCGAGTCCCTTGGGTGGCAAATGGAGCTACAGAAGCACGGCCACATCACACAGAGCTGAGCACCACACCCGTCTCTGCTCAACTGAGCGCACACCCTCCTCCAGATGATCCAGAATTTATTACATGTGGCACGTTGAGCCAGTTCCCGCCTCCTGTCTTTAGCCTTTTCACACATTGCCTATGTGGGAAGCATGCGGGGCCATGATACTTTTTGCACCTGGTTACAAGAAATCAAGAGGTCTTTTTTGTTCTCAGGTTAAAGTTGAAAAAACAAAACATGGCTCGTAGATTGCCATGTTAAAATCACTATATTTTCTTTTAAACTGTTTAACCTCACTCACATTATCGTACAGTTTGTTTATTATTGTACAGCTTGTTCCTTTCAAATTTTATCTTAATTGACTTATTTTTATATTTTTTCTACTTTTTAACATTTTTAAATTCCTCGTATGTGAAAACCTACTTGGCAATAAACCTGTTTCCGATTCTGATTCTGAAGCTACAAATCCTCCCATACAGGACTTTACAAAATCTGATACAACAGCAGCCCTCTGATATTTTAAGGTGGTCATAAAGTTCCAATGCCTGTCAACTCTGATGTCTAGTACTGGCTAATATTCAGCTGCACAGTCTGATTCTCCAGCTGAACACTTGACTCCAAAATCTGCACACGAGTGTGTGAAAGTGTTTCAGCCAGGGCCATCAGTTATCCCCTGACAGGTACTGTAGGCGTGTTTCACACCAACACTTGATATACCAAGCTACTACATTGCATTCACAGTTTGCAACCTATGGCATTTTAAACAGCTGTGCGGCTGTGTGTTTTGCCCATTTTCAACTACCACGTCTACTTCACTACCTGTTCTCTTTATCCATATCTATAATTGGAATGAATGAATGAGCTCTGCACAAGACACGTCTGTCCCATGGGCTCACAGGACAAACCTCCATGCTAGTGGCTCTGTGAGGCTGTCCTTCTGTCAGCATGCTCACTATGGCAATGCTGTTGTCTGACATCTTCAGAGTACGCTTGCACAAACCAAGTATTTTCAGAGAAGTTGGGGTGGCTGGTCATTTTTACCTCAGGATCTCAGGTATTTTACATGGCCTGAAACAAGAATGGGCATCTAACTGTTTTAAGCATTTACTGACTGTCAAACTTATAGGATATTTATAATAAATAAGCACATACAATGGCAGAACATCTAACAAAGCTAATCTTTGTTTCCAATCACTGACTGAACCTGTGAGGAAAACTGCAACTAATAGGTTTCGTATGCTGAAAAGTCAGTCAGTTGAATGAATGAAATTTCTCGGAAAGCAGACAGAAAATCACAAGCAAAGGCCATTTGTGATGGTCTGAATCAGGATTCTGAACTGACGGAGAACACTGAAACATTGTACTTCCAGGATAATTCAAAAGGCAAATGGAAATTTCTATGGAAGATAAAATAAATGACACTGCAGTCAGAGCCAAAGCCAAAGGAACACATCGACGAAATTTCTGACTTCAGTGTGGTCATGTGAGATTAAAGGTCTGTTGGCCTTTAGTAAACACAATATTGGCCTTTTGTACATGAGCGTGGTGTGTCCTAACTTTGTTTGTGAACTCGTTCTCGCAGACCCTCGCTCTGTTCATCTTATCAGTTAGTATTGATCTGCCTGCTCATGTGTGCTAATGATGACGGCGGCATCTTGCTTTGTAACAAGATGTAATTCTTTTCAAGCTCGACCTTGACTTTAGTTGGAGGGGGACAATAAAAGTCTAGTCGGGCACTGAGAGGATTGCTTTATTTCAAAAGCACATATTTAGATGACTTCCGTTTCTATTTGACTAAACTATAACCAAAAGACAGAAAGTTCATTCTGTTTCATTATTCATCACGTCCAGTAGAAAAACACCACCCAAAGTGTAATTTGAGAGCATACAGCTGGTGCTTTTGTCTGAATATCTGAGCTTGTTATGTCACCTGCACAAAGATGTCATTGGCCGTGAAACGTGGGACAGACAGCTCATTCAGCAGCACATTTACCGAATAATCTGCTAATTTTCTTGTTTTCCTGATTTGCACAGTGTTGAACGCTGGCCAGTTTAAACAGACCATGACAAACACCGTGCAAAACATTGGACATTTTCAGGTTCATTAGTGAAGTACAAATGGGGTGATTCAACTACTCCGACTGCTTATTTAAATATATCGGACATTACCTGGCCGTCCCCACCCAAATCTGACATTTCTATATTTGTGATAAAAGCATACAGTATTGGATAAGAGTCTGCCTTTCAGTTATTGACATGCTGCAGGTCAGAAAATTCAGAATTTGCTTCAGCAAAACTGCCAGGAACACTGACCCTTTCTACAGTCTCTAGCAGGGCAAATTAAGTGCATGCTTTCATATCATTAAGTACGAATTCATGATTTAGGTCAATTTAATTATGCAAAATGAATCATAAGCAAACACTATGCTCTAACAGATTCCATTGTTTTCTGTGCCTCCGCTTACATAATCTGTATAAACAGATATCTGCATATGAAGGCAGAATCTGTAAATATTTGAGAAGATGTTGGTATCAGAAGCATTCTGGTTTCCGTTTGTACTCCGTTTGTATTTGCTAACAAGGTTTGAGTGGCGGTGTTGGGAAACATTCAGCCCTGAGCCCCTGTAGCTGACCTCTGACCTCTGATCACCATGCGGAGGGCGAAAAAAAAAGGGACTTTCTCTGCAAGGATCCACAACGTTTCACGTTTTAAAAAAAGACGCATGTGGTTAATTAACATAACATAACCAACGTTTCCTCAATGCACAGTCACGTTGTTGAATTATGCAGTCCTGCAGGTAAAAAAAAAGGCAGCTTCTTACATTGTTCAGTGCGCCACCTTCTTATATTTCAGTCGAATGTGTGTTTTGGGAAACTGCCAAATTCTTCTCCCCTTTGTGGCACTGCCTCACTCTGTCTTTGTGTTCGTGATATGCACTCCTTTGAAACGGACTCTGCCTCTGGCTTGAAGCTCATGTGGCAATTCGCACCACAAGTTACATCAGCCAGCACCCAGCGCTTCAACACCCAGCCGTCCGGCAGGGTCTGATCCACGTGCGTCACTCAGGTCTCCAAACAGCCAATGAGGAGGAAGCCAAGTGCCGCCCTGCAGACAGGTGTCCAAACCTGTGCTGGGATCTCCCCTCACGTGCAGCAGCCTTGCAAAGTTACTGAGGAGGCTTGGGCTGGGTGTTGTAAATAAATGTAACCTGATGCACCAGATGGTTTGTTACACAGAATCACCTGAGTCATCCATGGAAACTGTTTGGAAAAGGGCACTTCTAAACTTTTATCACGGCTAACTTCAACCAATCAGATCAAGGAGCCATATGTTCCATATGCACCTTCAGTGCCTTTCTTTGCTCTTCTTTCAGTGAAGAAATACTCTACAGTTCTGATAGAACTGGTGCTATAGCAGCATCTACGCTAACCTCTTCGAGAGCCAACATTGTTGTTATCGAGTGTACCATCGCAGTCGTGCCACCTACACCACGCCCACAGCTGCCAGTAGTTGCTCATGGGATGCTGACTGGTTGTCACAAGTGCATAACCTGAAGCCTGGCAAGATAGAATCTGGGGTGATCTCGCAAATCCAGCTGCCTCGCAAGGTTAAACTAAATGTTCCCACTGACGTGGCATGCAATATGGAGGTCAGGTTACTCGCAGCCTATGATAACAGTTGCATAAAATCTTCTGTGGCCTTTTTATAAGTTTGAGAAGATAACCCTGATGATGTTATAGTGATGTCATCAGTGTGACCTCAGCTTGGGCTCAGCTGGTCCGACAGCCTGTGTTACGAACCGGGACTGTGACTGTGACCCCGAGTGACCTTTTTAAATGACAAGCATTAAAAATGAAATCTTACAGATTTCCATTTAAACTAATCAACTCATTTAAAGTTACAACTTAGTCACTCTGTAATCCTTTTTAAAAAAGCGGTCTGACTACGAGCATAAAGTCTGTGCCAAAAACTTCAGTAACTAACATCTGTGATCTTTCAGTTTTCCTTTCCTCTTTCCTCCCCCATTCAAATGAAAAGCAAATTACTTTTAAAAGGAAACTCTCCCGTGTGCTTGAATGCATTCAGCCTTTATTAACTAAGAACCGTGGTTGTGCACTTTAACAGCTGTACCATCACTGTCAAACACGCCCACCCGGGTATTATTACAGCTGTAGAAAGATATTATGACTTCATTAAGGGAAGACATTACCAGATCAAATCTTACTGTTATGTAACTAAGGTGCAGAGGGAGCAGAGCGGGTTTCAAAGTGTACATGCACAGTCACTGTGTGGCAACCGGGTATTTTTAGCAGCCAGAGGGGCGATGATAGAACGTGAACTCACCACTTAAATATGCCTAAGCCTGGATGTTCTGCTGCCTGAATCTAGCCTTTGTTTTCAGTCCTGAGCAGTTGGTCCCCCCCTCTGGCAGACCTAAATGATACTGTCCTGTCCTGCTGTTGAATCCATCAGACTGGGCACCAGGTGCTTACAGGCTTGAAGAGAGTGCAGTCGATTAGACAACAGTGAACGCAAAAACCACAGAAAATGCACAACAGGATGTGGAAGAAAGGAAAGAAGAACTCGTTTCCGTGGCGACGCCGAGAGGAGGACTCAAGCTGTCAGGGCCGTCAGGGCCACTTCAAGTGGACGTAACATTTCAGCACGATGTCTCAGAGCAGGTCAACAGTCACAGCTGCTACTCAGCGTGCTGCTGTCTGCTTCCATGTCACACCTCCACCCACAACCTCTCCTCTGCTGAGCCCCTCAAGAGCCACGAATCCACGACACAAAGCGGCCTGAGTGATGCGGACTGGAGGCAGAATTAAGTCTCCTTTGTGTTTTCGGGAAGGAGCGCGTGCGGAGGAAGGAGGGAGGGAGGGAAGGAGGGAAGGAGGGAGGGAGGGAGGGAGAGGGGGGCGCAGTTTCCACGCGATCACCTGGTAAAACTCCAGTGAAACTGTGATTCAGTTCAGCCGCTGATTATCGCCGTGCACCGGAACAAAGCGCGCTGCCGAGCGGTGTCTCGGCGCAGATACAGACGCGCGTTTGGCGCTTTGTCGCTGCGCCGCGTCCCGGCGACACCCTGCAGGGAGCGCTGCTTAAACATGGTATTCCACCGGGAGGGGGGGGGAAGCAAGAAAGTTTTGAACCACCGTTAACACACGCACACACCTTTCTCTTCTCTCTGATTTGAACGGGCAGAATGAAAAACCTGCTGATTCCAGCCGACCGAGCCGCCCGGATTTAAGCGGCCGCTTCCGACTCCCGTCAAAAACACGGCGGTCCGCGATCAGCCGGCCGGCCGGCACGCAAAGGGCACATCTGAGGAATAAAAGTAAGGGCTGGCTGTGTGAAATGCTGGGCTCTTACCTAAACGTCGCAGCGCGGCGGACAGCTGCTGCAGCAGGCGGAGGAGGAGGAGGAGCAGGCGGACTGGTGGAGACGCGGGCTGCAGACCCTTCCCATTTAACGAGCAAGAAAACTGAGTGGAAATTTCCATCTGCCATGCGACGGTGGCAGCTCCCGAAGCGTCGTGTTACACCGCCAGAGCGCTGCTGGGGGGCTCCCTGCTCCCCCTGCTCCCTGCTCCCCCATGCTCCCTGCTCCCCCTGCTCCCCCATGCTCCCTGCTCCCCCTGCTCCCCCTGCTCCCTGCTCCCCCATGCTCCCTGCTCCCCCTGCTCCC
>JAVQJF010104774.1:0-41646 GCA_036023855.1 Gadopsis marmoratus
GATTAGGATGTCGTGGTCAACTGTATCAAATGCTGCACTTAGGTCTAAAAGGACAAGACATCATCCTGATAATTTGACAACATAGTTTGAAACACTGTCGAACACCCGCTTGAGAAATGTAAGTAAAGTAAGTAAATGTAAAGCGTATTTACATTTCGTTTTTTAAGGTATAAACAAACAAGTTATAACGTGTTAATTTAGTGAGCTTTAGAAGTGCTGGTATGAAGATGTTGTCACCTTTAGACAGAGCCAGGCTAGCTGTTTCCCCCTGTTGCCAGTCTTTATGCTAAGCTAACTGCCTCCTGGCTGTAGCTTCATATTTAACAAACAGACATGAGAGGACTGATCTTCTGAACTAAATCTTGGCAAAAAAAGCTAATAAGTGTATTTCCCAGCAGCGTGTCAGTCACTCACAGACCTTACTCTGAAACTTTTTCACAGAAACTACTTTCAACTGAAGGAAACTAGTCCCTGAAAACTGATAAGTAACAGACACTGATTATGGAAAGACACATTCCTGTTGAAAGTCTTTCCCCATTATTTGGGGGGCTATGCCTAAACCAAACGGATTATTTTTGGTCATTATACCATTTACATTATTTAAAAAATATAGTTTTCAAGGATTTGTGGGACTGCCGACTGCTTTGAGGTAGGGATATCAGCATATTCTTTTAATGTCAGTTGACAGGACCAGCCTCTCCACCTCCCCTCTGATAGCCCAGCCCAACGAACTCTCTTAACTCCCGCAATAAAAGACTTTGTTAATACTCCTCACTACTGCCTGTGTCTGCTCCTGGGTCCACCTTCCCCACAAACCACAACAGGTGAAGGCAGAAATCTCTCAAAGACCGATATGTTTGTAAAACCCTGGACAAATTAAACCAAAGCTATATGCATGGTTAGATACATTACAGTTTCTTTGTATTTAAGTCAGTTTCAAAAGGAGATATCAAATAGATTAAAACGCCAAAAGCAAATGAGGAAGTGCTTCTTGGATCTGACTGCAATGTAATACAAAGAAGGTGTTCCTGATGCACAAGGCAATCAATGTCCACAAAAGAAGGAATGAATTCCCCCCCAAATAGTCAAGGCCCACTGTTTCATTAAGGTCAAGAAAATCTATATATGCGTCTTTACTTCTATTATCTGTGGAATAGTGTTCATTGAGTATTGAGTAGTGGCGTAATGAGGAGGCCGGATGTGACTGAAAATTCTCACGTGTTGATTGAAGCCTGTCGTTGCTCACTTCACTTGTCTGTGCGTCAGGATTGTTAGACCCTGAGGAAGACCAGCGTGTGGTCGATACATTTTGGTCGTCTTTTTAATCATGCAGCCGCTATAATAAAGGCTTTGTAACTTCGGTACTTTAACAAAGCTGTGTGCTCTGACTGTTTAGGGAATTCGTTCCCTTTTTTGTGGACCGAGATATCCATTATTTAATGACAAAAACCTACCCCAGACACAACCTTGATACGATTGATCTGATGAAAACAGAAGTGTGTGGGGGAAAAAAAGAAAACTTACTCTAGAACAAAGACATTTTTGCTACAAAACTTCACATTTATTTGTAGATCTCTGCTTATGAGACACCGAGTGATGAATAGACTCACTTTGGACAAAGCTGCCGCACAATTTGTGAGGTTTCTCCTTTGATGGAATATTCTGCGACTGTTTTTTGAGGTGGAGGACACACACACAAAAAAGAGTAAGGTAGAAGAGGGAGACAAAAAGAGAAAGGCGGGGATCTAAAACACTATAGAAGGTAATGAAATGTGTGATTGCCTGGGCCGTGCCATTACTAAGGGACGAGGTCCTCGGCACCTTCTCTGCTGCAAAATGGGGAGGAGGATAAGTCATTATGGTTCGGTGTGTTAACACATTCTCAGTAGCTCAAACACACACACACAAGCATAAACTCACCCTTTCTCAGCATCTCAGAGCAGCGCCATGAGGAAATTCGTTAACTTTAAGACGCACAGTAAAAAGGATGCCTCGTAAAGAAGGCTCTTTATGTGCAATCAATACCTGAACCAATGAGCAAGCAGAGAGGCTTGGTTTGCTTCACTCAAACGCGAGCGCACACACTAAGAACTGTCATGACTTGACTTTCTATTAGCTCGGCCGCTTTTCTCCTGAAGGACACTCCACGAAAGGTTGAAACGGGTTATGAGAAAGGTGTTGCTGCTATAGATTAGACGCACGGGGCACCGAGCACAGCCACCAGGATTATAGTCTTTCTTGTTACCTTAAATCACCAGAAACTGCAGGGGAAAACACGCCGAATGGGATCCAGAGCCCAGAAGTCTTACCACCACGTTGTGTTTGACGTATCTCCATGCATGAGAGCAAGCAGTGAATAGGTCCTTGCTACAGCGTACACATACTCGCCTAAGCTATCATGCCCTATCGACTATTGTGCAGCTGTGATTTGGATGTGGCATGGAGCCTATGAGGAATGCCACGCTGATTAATTAATTAATTAATGCGCTGTGATATGGGGTAAATCTCATACTGCTGCAGCTGCAGTTCAAATCCTCCATCGGGCCATTGGAAGAAGTACAAAGCTCATTAATCACCATGGAGCGCAGACCCACACAGTCAGACGCACTTCCGGACGGACACACGCACAGCCACAAGCACACACACATACAGTGACTATTAGCAGAGTGTGAACACTGGAAACACCTTAGCATTTACACATCAGCTGTTTTGTCAGGGTCAGAGCAAAGACGGCGCCACGATGTCAGAATTATCACTGCCATTTTAAACAGGAGGCCAGACATGCCGAGATAGCTACAGCAACGTCTTTGATCTTAAGTGCCTTCCTGCGATAATCTCCCCTCCTCTTTCCGTTTGTCCCTTTCCCGTTAGATCTGAGGAACCTAACACACCCCCTCACTTATGTCACCCCTTCTTCCTGTTTCGCCTCCTTTCTCGCACATTCAGTCAAACAGTCTTCCTCAAGCTATTTTTGCGTAGAGAGAAACGTAGGAGTGGAACTAAAACGAGCTCTTACCTGTCTCGCATCTCTTCCCAGTAAATCCTTGCTGGCAAACACAGTTGTTAGGCGAGACGCAGGTTCCTCCGTTCTGGCACAATCCGTCACACATAGCTAGAGGTAGACCAGAAGAGAAGAGCCATTACTCACTAAGATTAACGACCATTAACTATGTAATTAGACCAGCAGCAGCATATGTATATGCATACAGAATAAGAGCTAATTTGGTGATGTGATTCATTACAGGCTCTCACAATATTATTTTGCGTGATTAATGCATCTCACCACGGTTAATTCAAAAGTGTTCATTATCCGTGGGTAGGCTGTTGGTTAATGTGTCCCCAAAACACAGCGAAGTCACTGAGGTTGACAGAATGCAATGGAAATGTATACACAAATCACACCCTGCTTCGCCAGAATAAAGAATTAAAAGAATAAAAAACAAAAGAAGCCCTATCCAGTAAAGGTGGTACTACATGATGCTTCAAATATTGTTAAAGAGGCACTCGAACAATTTAGTTTTGCATTTAATTTAGATTTGATTTACAGAAGAATGGTTCAAATTGAAGCAAAGGAAGGCTACAATATCCTGCCTTTTATTGACTAGTTTGGGTCGAGCTGCAAAAATGCTGGATGACAATATTGCCACAATGTAACCTAAAGCTTCTTTCATCAAACCCTCCCACCTGCCCTCTCAAGGGTTCATTTTAGAGCTGAAACAATTAATTGATCGATCGACAGAAACATAATGAACCATTTGCATGATCAATGTATCGTTTAAGCCCATTTTGTTTTGCAGTTTAAAGCAGAAATGTAAAGTCCCTAGTCTCTTTGTCTTATTTGATATGAAACTGAATCATTTAAGGTTTTGGCATGTTGATTGGGCAAAAGAAGCAATTAGATCACCTTGTGTTTTGTGATGCATTCCTTTAGACTAGGCCATTAATCAGGAAAATAATCAGCGGTTTTAAGAAAGCTCCTCCAGAGCCACAGAAGACGTAATAAAACAGTTTTCCCAGGATGTGCAGTGTAGCGCTCTCCGTGACGAGTAAACTGATCTTTATGTCTAGAATCAGCCCAGTTCCCCTTTAAATAGACTTCTAATCAAGGGGTTGATTAACCAGCTACGGTCAAGTCAGTTTCCTAGTAAGAGCATAGCTTACAAATAGAACAGCAAACAGAGAGGAGGACTCATTAAACCTGGGTCACAGAAGGCAAACTGCCACTTATGTATAAGGGAAGGTGGTTTGTTGATGTTTGGTACAAAACATCAGTTACAAACAGATTGTCTCGGGAAAGACAGCTACAGTGTGCAGCACTAAATTTCACTAAAAGTCAACGATATCAGTGTACACAGTTATTTTTAGGTACATTACCATTAGCTACAGAAACAGGTTTGTTTCATGTTTATCCCTGAAGATTAAAGATGATTATTTAAGGACTGCACTTTTATGCAAAATGTCCTCAATTTCTGATGGATGATTCTAAATAACTTGAGCTGTGCTTTTAGAAGGGAACCGTTCACGTGGCAGATTTAATTTGCTTGTTTTGAGTTCTTACTTTCTTTGCAATGTAACGCAAGAAGATGGTCCATGTCTGACGACGGCATTATTTCTGGTGTCTTGTTAAGTCCACAGCTTGGGCACTTACAGTACATGTGCGTGACACAAAAGATCACATAACTAAGATGGTGCTGCTTACCTTTGCAGACGGTCCCATTGCCGGTGTAGCCAGGCTTACAGGAGCAGCTGTGGCCTCCAACCATGTTAAAGCACAGGGCATTCTCATCGCAGTTGTGGAGCCCGCTGAGACACTCATCGTGCTCTAAAGACAAGACAACACAACAGATGTCGAGCTCAACAATCTCTTTAGTTATACATGCAGTTCCTTTTTTAAAACAAGTGGAAGAAACGCAGCAGCAACCGCTGAGACGATTTCATTACATCCGCACCTGCGGATCACTACCACCGTCAAGAAAATAACACTTGATTAAAGAAAACAGAATACTTATATTCCTTGGAAATATGAGGAATGATCGCATGCAGCTGGTAATTTGTTTCTCCTTCCATTAAAGAGAAGGAGATTTGAGATTAAATGACATTGGTAGTTAAGACAGCTGTGAGTCTAGTGAAAAAGACATCAGTGACAAATTGGAGGACGAGCCATTTCTCTACCTCCCTTTTCGTGACCTGTCATAAAACAGCGTTTCGGATGTTTTGCTGTAATTTGTTGTTCTTTCCCGATGGTGAATCTGAGTTTTTGTAGCTACTGAAAATAAACTTTGCATTATAACTTTGCATCGTGGTCTTTAGTTTGAGTGTCATACGTCGGCACGATTGGCCGTTAAATACCAAGAGAAACCTTTCGCAGAAGCATTAATGAAATGTCCCCTGAGAACCAGGGCTCCCAGTCACTGCTGCTGTGGAGTTAGTGATATGGTTTGTTTTAAATATCCCTCTGACAAGCTTGACTAATGGCTACAGACCATGACAACAAACTCAGTGTCTTTAATTTTTTAAGCATAATAACATAAATCCTGGTGGATAATGCAACCCTAATAATGGAAAGTAGACCATTAAGGCTACAGGTTACTAATGGTGGATAAAATGTCATTTTGAAAGTGGTCTTCTTGTCATAATATAGCCCACATCTTGTGTTACCTTCATAAGACAGGAGTTTAATAGCTGATAAGGAACTTCCCACTTAATTGTCATATGTTTTACAGAAGGGAACGGAAGAAGCCTCCTTTGGAAATGGAACGCTGTAAATCAGGCAATTGGAAGCTGCAGGGGAGATGTTTTCGCATTTTTACGATCAGATCAGACTCCGGTGTCTCTACTTCAAATTTTATTGTCAAAAAGATGTGAGCTCGGACGAATGCGATTTGATTTCTGTGGAGGCGGCTGGATCTGAACACCTTCTCAACACACAACAAATAACATTATATTAGCTGTCATTAAGGTGCATGATCTCAGTAGTTTATAGCCTGATTTCGGTCAGACACCACAGCTACCCCTTTTTAAATAACTTTTAGTATGTTACCACCAGCTGGACCAATTCCACGGCTGTGTGTCAAACCTGTGAACAAACCTTTTGCACTAATGATTAATATTTTCTTTCCTTAAACTGGAGTCCATCACACTGTGCTGACTTATTGAACCCATCTGGCCCCATATCCTCCATGTTTGTTTACACGGTGAGATGGTTTTATTTTTAATCCCTGCTGCAACCAAGATGCTCTCAACAGCAAAAGCAATTGAACGTCTCATCTGATGCTGGCATAAGACTTAAACTAAACAGTTAAACGCTCTCCCCTGCTGTATGAACAGACACTTTAATGCACGCCCTTCATCTGCCCCTGAACACAAAGGCAGATCTTTATCCCTGTGAGTCACACAAAAGAAGAACTGTATTGTTTTGTGGAGATTCACATAAATATTGCTTCCTGATAAATACTTGCTCACCGAGTGCTACATCAGCTGAAGTGCAGAAAACTTTCTGGACTTGTTTTAACCTTCTGAAATCTTTGTTTCTTATTGAACAACTCTGTGTCCCGGAAAAGGATACAAAACAGAAAAGAAGTCTCTCTCTCTCTCTCTCTCTCTCTCTCTATCTATCTTCAGGGTTTGAAAAACATTTAATAATTTAGCCAGACAACTTTTTTCATTTCGTATAATCATGTGTTCAGAGTGCAGAGAGAACTTTCAGAAGCTGCTGGAAGGATAAGTAGTCGACTAAATGTCTTAGAAATGGGTAAGACTCCTAGAAAACAAAGACACAAATACCTGTGTCTTAGTGCTAGTCTGGGGGGCAACAGTTTGGACTGTTTCTACTTATTTTGGTGAATTTCTGGGCCACACTGCGCCTATCAGGGGACGGAAATAAATTCATTTCACTCAGATGTTTCCTCTCGCGCAATTCATTCAGACATTAAGCAGACCTCGGGAGTCTTCCTCCACCACAGAGATAGTACCTATACTTAAGGGTATTTTCGCACAACTTTAAATGCAACGCAATTGTGAAAGACAGTGAGGTTTGAGGACCTGAAAGGTGGCACCTGAAGACTGAGAGGATCAGAAATGCGAATGCTTGTTGCAGGAGACCTGAGCCGCATCATCCATTTCCCTGCCATCATCCAATCCATTATATCTCCCGAACAGACCGTGGGCTCATCCAAATTGAAAGTGACATTGTGATGAGCTCCTCCATCGAGGGTTTGATGTATGTGTGCATGTGTGTGAGATGGATTGAAGGGCACTTAGGAGGGCTCGCTGCTCTGCTCTTGTTGCTGCGTCCCACACGCAGTCACACACACACACCTGCTGTTGGGCAGAATTAAAGTCTGCTCATTGGCATAAAAAACAGCAATAGGAGCGCAGGAGAGATGAATGAAGAAGGTGGGTTGGTGTTTTCTTCTCTCGAAGGTCACATCTGCCAGAGCAGAGGACGGCCAGCCATCAGTCTGAACAGACAGAGCCACCAGGTGCTGTGTGTGTGTGTGTCTGTGTGCGTGTTATCACCATGACCCTTGAGTTTAGTATTAGTTACTTGTCATTTTGGTTATTTAGGAATTTAGGCTCATTACTGCACTCAGTTTAAGCGACTCTAAATCTAATCCCCAACTATATCCCTAAAATGTGTGTGTGTGTGTGTGAGAGAGAGAGAGAGAGAGGTATTTCTTCACTCACTGATGCTGCTCAGGCTGTAGACAGATAAACAATCAATTATGTACAGCCTGTCACCGGGGGATCGCTCTCGCCGTTTCCCCTCCTGCTTGACTCCCTCCTCCACCTTCTGCCAAAACAGCAGCAGCCTCAGCGAGGTCTGACCTCAGGCTGTTTTCCTGAAAACACTGTAGCCAAGACTTTGACTTCACAATTACAGGCCTGAAAGGAAGATGATCTTATGATACGTTTGGCGAGGGAAAAACCTCCGTTGCTTCCTCCGTGACTCTGCATTTGCGAGTGTGACAAAGACGATGGGAAAAAAGTAAAACCCACAAAAGAGCCAATAGTAACACATTGCTGTATGCGAAATGCTCATTGTTTGCACAAATGTTGACTTATGTTTACATAAATGGTCTCAGTATACAGTGTTAATGTGATCTACACTGTAGATGCGTTTCCACAATTCATCAAAGGTGCATTGTTTAGCATGTTAACCACCAACACATTATAAACACGTTCATTGGATTATTATTGTATTTAACAAACCAAACTATTGCTTGTAATAATGGCAGCCTCTAAGGATCCATACAAGGAAAGTCCAGAAGGCACCTTTAACATGGCAAATACATAGCACCATTAGCTTCCCCAATCAGCAGAAATAAAAGTCTTGTAAATCCAACTGCCAATGCAGGTCCGTTATTGCAGCAGAATACGTGGGTGTCACAGGAAAAGAGGCAAACACTCTGTTAATCCAAATCCCCCCAGATGCCACACCCTTTGAGTCGTCAGACTGAAAGTCATCTTTCTGATCTCTCGTTGTTGAACCCCCTGCTCTACCTCTGGCCTCTGTCCATCCCTTTCCTTCTCCGTCCAGCCCTCCCTCCATTCCTCTGCCTCAGGGGCCCAGGTCTGGTTATCACAGGATTAGAACAAGGACACACACCCTGCATACACACCTCGGGCACAAGCGCACTACGCACACATACACACATGCACCTAGCCCACATGCACACCTCAGGCCAGCCTTCTTTAATAACATTCAAAGGGAGAGCACAACCAATCCACTACCTTTCATGGATTAGCTGCTAATCTCTCAGAGCGAGGAGCACCTCAGGCACTTTGGAGAAAAGACGAAGAGTAGAGGGAAAGAAAGAAGAGGAATCTTGACCTTCAAGATCAAGGATAGAGTACTACTCAAAGAAAAGGGAAAAAGAAAGTTGGGGATGTTAATTTTGCTAAAAGCTCCACTGGATACAGTACTTGGGCCGTGTCACGACATTTGGCCGTACTTATGTCATTTAAACAAGTACATGCAGTCCATGTGTTCCAGTCTACCACCAGCTGGGATCTTAACCTGCAACCTCCCTCGCTGCAGGTGGTCTTGATGTAAAATATGGACTTCTGTCAGAGTTCTCTGAACTCCAGACAAGCTGAGGGGAAATATAACCAGGGCATCATGCTGTTTCGCCCAGGCTTAAATCTGTGGATCAGCCCTTTAATCCATAATTCCGCCCATAAACACTGAGCCATGAAATTAACTACAGTCAACTTAATCCTCTTTACTAGGCAGACTGCTTCACAGACGACACTGTAAGGCATGTGGAAATATGGCTATCAATACCGGAACATTGTTTCTGCTGAGTTTGCAAATCATTAATTGGTGAAAACCATTGAGGATGATAAAGACGTTGTATATAATGTGAATGCACGATGTCAATAGGTACTGAAGGGGGGCGGTTTAATGTTTCCTTCCCCAGCTGTAATATTTCTTCTGTGGGCAACTTAAAGGAATCAGCACTCCCTTCGGACTCTTTTCAACAGAAGCAGATGTTCAATTGCTATTAATAAGACGTACAGTCCTGCAGCTTCTAGCTTAGCATCTTCCTGTTTTTACTGACAATTTCTGCCACCAAGAATACAGAGGTGACACTAAACTCAGCATATCAACACGTAGCAGGAGAAGCACCCTAGTGTGTTTTCCAGCATTAATTATCTTTTTCATTTAAGAAGTCCGAATGTTGTTTTTGACTCCTAATTTGGATATAATTCAGCTTTCTAATATTGAGGTGAGATGTGCCTATAGTAATGATTGTATTCAGAATCAAGCTCTCTCTCTCGATGTGGTCGATGTGTGGGAGCTGATAGTCCAATAACTCAGTGGGGAGATTACGACGGTAATTTGACTGAAGCAGGGAAAAAGTCATTACATCAAGCCTCTGCATAAGCCTTGGTTTAATCACACAAATTGACTTTTATAAGGAGACGCATAGCTGTGTATTCCACTACAGTGACTCGAAGGCATTTTAATAGGAAGCTACATAAAACATAGTGACACAATTTAATCCACTGGGTTTGGGGGTATTAATCTTCACTGTGAATCTGGGGAATGAGCACACAGTGGAAGAAAGACAAATGAGTAAAACAATAAAACTTGCCCACAGCTCAGAAGATTAGAGAAAACACGGTGAGCGAAATCACATAAGGTACCGTAGCTGTCTGAAGATAATTTGGAAAAAAGACAGAGTAAGCAGGTAGGTTTCTTTCTCTGAATAAAGAAGAAAAGAGATGTTTGTTACTCCCTTAAAAAGAAACGATTCCTCAATCTCAGATCTAACGTGTTTATGCCTTTCATATGCTGTTCATAAAAAGACACAAAGTCACAAATACTTAACTTTGCTCTATTATTTCCCGATTTCCATTGACGGGGAAGAGAAGCGCTCTACAGGGCGCCTGAAATGGAGCAGGAAATGGGAGTTTTCACCGGGTGTTCGTTGTGCTACTGAGTCTTACGGCTTTAATTCAAACTCCAATTCAATGGCACGGCAGGAAGGCTGCGGGCCTAAATTCTCTGACGTACAGCGCAGGCGGCAGCCAGCCCCTTCACTCTGCTGCCGCTGAGTTAGTTTGCATTGGTGCAAATTGCTTTTTTAATTACTGACACTGAGGGAATGCAGCACGTTACCTCCTCTTCGGAGATGATGCACACAGGGAGCTACTTAGCATCGTGTTTCACAAACAACCAGTGAGGAATGAGGCGGATCTGCGACTCATCACTGTGGAATGACATTGAGTTATTCTAGATGAAGAACAGAGACATTGCATCAAGGAAGGATTACTGACTCAGATTTTCTCATGTATTTTACCCGATGTGTGACCCTGCATTTGGCATTACAACAAAGCGATAACTTTAAATAGACAATGCACTACAGGTAATTTTACAAAGTCCTTCTGTGTTTCTGTAGTTGCTCCTGGCATTAAGATAGATCTCCAAAATTGCAGATTTCCATCACTTCTTTTGGTCAGTAAATCCTGATGTTTGACTTTACACAGATGTTACTGCCTGCTTTATGTTTTGTCTCATTAAACACCTGAGATAACGATTGGGACTGGATGACATCGCAATATATATATATATATATATATTATATTCATATATATATAAATTAATCATTAATATATATCCAGATATAAATGAAAACAATATTTCCGATCAATCAGGATAACATGGGTCATTTCATGAAAATGTAGACAAACTATAGTGGAAGAAGCTATTATGAACAAGCAGGGTTACTATCACAATCACCCACAACACAGACAGAGAACAAAGACTGAATCATCCGCACAATCTTTTTAGATTGATTTGGTTTCCTTTTGAAATTGACTTTAGTTACAACTTTGATCAGGAACAAATGTGTCTGCCGCCTCCACTCACAGTCTCACAGTTTCTCAGGTTCTCAGTGACTTTCTTCCTCTGTTTCACACACACACAAACGCACAACAGTACATTCACACACCAGATGAAGACTGTACACACACACTCATGCACACAAATAAGTCCGCAGACACTTTGACATTTCCAAAGAGGCCTGAAGTTAATCTATATTATTTTTCAAAGTGAAGATTAAAAAGGATAAAACTCTTCACACTGTGTCACTCCCCGAGTCTGTGTCAATGGTTGCGTTTCGTGTTTTCTGCTTTAGTTGTCCTGTGCTTGAGTTTGCGTCCTGTCTCAGCCGCCCTCGTGTTTCCCTGACTGTGGAAGTGTTTTCACTTGTTCCCATGTGTTCACCTGTGGTCCATCCCCTCGTTAGTGTCCTGTGTATTTAAGCGTGTTCGGTTCCTTGGTTCTCTGTGGCGTCATTGTCATGGCTATGCTGTGTGCCGCAAGTGTGGATGGTCTTTGTTTTGTTACTTTCATTTCTTCAGCTCCCCGGTTGCCTTACTTTTGTAAGTGCCTTTTTGTTGTTATCTACATTAAAGCCTGCTCATTCCCGCAGTACGCTCCTGGGTCCCTCTTTCCCTCCTCCACATCCCGCCATTCCTGACATACTGTGGAAATCTCTTTTAAAAAGCTCAAAGTTACAAATATAGCAAATAACAAACAGGCTTGTCCCGCAAATAAATAAAGTTTAGATATTCATGTTTATGCTTTCTTATAGAATACATTTGTGTCATTATGTGAGTTTGACACATCTAAAATTTTAGCAAAGCAGGGAGATAGATGAGCTTTGTAATCGCCACAAAGAAAACGCAATCCAAAATTGATTTGACACTGTTCATTCATTCTCTACTGCTAGCTTGTGCTGAATCATAAAGTAGTGAGTCATATGTGTGTATTTGTGAAAGACTGCTGGGGAGTGTGTTATGAAGTTGTGAGTGTTTTTGTAATGTTTTTTGTTGGAATTAAAAAGTGGTCAATATAAAGTTGTATTCCTCAGGTTCCACTGGTTGTCCTCAGGTCATGACACGAGGTGATACACTTTGTTGCAATCATCTCACATTTGGGCATTGTCCCAAGTAAATATGGAAGTTTCTCAATGTCTGTTAAGTTTTCAAATTCAGGGTCATATTGCAATGTGACATTGATAACTCACTATGTTTCTGAATGTCTGTCTCCCTATAAAAAGTGTCTGAAAATGTGCTATGGCGTTAGATTTATATCTAAAGTCGCGCGCGCGATAAAACATTCACGAGAGCAAATTATAATACTTTGCGCGAGCAGATATTAACATCCGTGCGCAAAATATATGTCCTCGCGTACAAATTCAACAACCGAGAGCTTTTTTCGCAGCTGCAAGCAGCAGAGAGCTGCGCGCGCGTGTGTAGAACCAAGAAACACGCTCGCGCGAAGTGACATACGCTCGCGAAGCTGATTTCTGCTCGCTCGAATGTGGATACTTTTGAATCTACCCCTCATGAAGCAGCAGACCAATGGATGCTGCCCCACAGCCTTACCATCAAGACTAACTTGGCATGCAGAGATAGCAGCCAAGTACACCTTGACAGTGGAGAAAGCCTTTTGCAATCCAGCCCGACATTGCCATTGAGGAGTCATCCTCTTCATGACCGTTGGTCATGAGGAGTTCCGACCCACCATCTGAGTCTTTATTCAAGCAAGGGCAGGCTCATGCCTGTATTTTTACATCTGCTGTAGTGGGCACATTAGTGGGAGCCAAGCAGGGATTTTTAGCTGTGAAGCTATGCTGTATGTGTGCTATTGGTAACCTGGGGTGGCTATGGGATAGCGGGTGCTGACTGGGGGTTTTGCAACTATCATCCCAGTTTGTACTACTTCAAGTCTGCTAGCAACTTCTACACAAAATGGTTGCTCTGGAAGCTGACGTTCACGGAGCCAGAACAAAAACAATGCCTTCTCCACTTGATTCCAGCCTGTCAAAAGGGTAGCAGAGGAACTCACCTGTGCAGGAATAGTCATCGATCCTGATGTAGCCCGTATGGCAGATGCACATGAAAGAGCCAGGGGTGTTAACGCACATGGTGTTCTCCCTGCAGTAGTGCTTCCCTTCAGCACACTCATCAATATCTGAAGAGAAGGGAGAAAGATGGAGAACAAAGCTGGGTTAGATGTGGATTGAAGTCTTTTTTCTGAATTTGAATCATTTTCTGACTTCATCCTTCACATTAAAAGGTCAGTATGTGTTTAATTATGTGATAGATATTAACATAGCTTCACATAAAAATCTATAAAATATTTGTTGGTAGATTACAGGCACCGTCTTGTGGGGCAGATCAAAGAATATTTTCAATTGGTATTCTGCAGTGATATCTCAAGTTCAAGCCTCATGATCGATTTTGATTTGCTCTTTGTTTTTCAAACATTTTTAGCTAAGTGACGTTCAGCAGCATCATCAACTTTCCCTCTAGAAACAAAGTGTAAATGGCCTCATTATAAATTGAATAGGTTCTCCGGTAGTTAATTGTATGTACAAAAAAGAGCAATAATTTGTCTATAATACTGTGATGTGTAGTCACAAACAATTAATTATCATATTGGCTGATTATACAAATAAATTAGCTGGGCAAGCTGTCTTGTTGTCTTGTCTTGTTCTTCAAAGTTGGTGTTTATGCTCAGGAGCATCCAGAATTCATCAACGATGTTGGAGGGGGCCATAATTGACTTTGGCTTTCATTAATTTCTAATTAGAGATAACATCAATACTGCTGATTTCTTAGAAAAAAAGATCTGGTGTTGTCTGACTGATTTTCACGACAAATCCTCCAAAGTAAACACAGAGCTGTATCTGACGCCCGTGTCAGCAGGACAGCATAATTTGTTTGCGCCTTCCAAAACCGTTACCAATCACTGTTAAAAAATAACTCTGTTTTATGATCTGACAACTCTATAGATTTAGGCAAAAAAACAACTTGGATAGGTTTATGGAAATATCCTGATTTGGGTTAGATTAAGTACTTAGTTAAGCTTATGGAAGCTTTGTTGTCATGGTTATAATAATAAACACGTGGGTAAGGTTAGGGAATGATGGTGATAATGCTTTAAAAAAACAAATCGACTGTGGGATGGAAACAGGAAATTATCTCCCATGTTTCCCAGGCTCACCTGACTTCCTCCTTTGCTACGTCATAACAGCTACTGGAGGGTTTTTAAAATGTAAGCATGTCATTTTGGGACACTTAGTGAAACAATGCTGTTGTTCTTCTTGGGAGGACAGTCCTGTTTTTCAAAATGGAGGACGTATCTTTACAATACTGTTATAGTGACATCCCCGGCCTATTTTGGGTGTCTCCCCCATCCTGGGAACCACCTAGTGCATTTTGTCCTAGTTGGTTCTCGCTACAGAAGGTTCCTAAAGGCTTCTACGCAGGCAGTGGGAAAGGGCTATTTGTCTTCATCAGAAAGAGACAGAGGTCGAAATGAAGAGGGTCCTTAAGAGATGGGTTCTGAAGCACTCATGGTTGCACCACTCGATTTTCAGTCGATTCAATGTAAAGCTCTCCACATAGTGTCTTGGCTGCTTTTCTTCACACCACAACTGGTCATTCAGTTCAGCCGTGTGCTTGAGCATACTTTGCATTTTTATATGCTGTAAATAGACACTGCAGAGTGAGAATTATGCCACTAGAGAAGTCCATTCAAAAGGATATGCACACGAACGCAGGTGTTTTCAATTATTCTGGCTGATTAAACCTCTGCTGGGTCGGACAGAGGCATGCTGGGGCTTACGTGAGGTCACCAAACCTAATGTGCAAATAACAATGATAAAGGTGTATGTTGCCCGAGCTTAACAGGTGCAACCTGTTGTTCGCCTGGAGATGTCAGTCAAGCACAGTCTGTACTTATCCACACAGTCCTGACAAAGAGGTCTAATCAGGCAAGTGAAAGGACCTGTGCAGGTATACCCTGGGTGTCTAGGCCATTAATTGTGCCCTTAAATATGTACAGTGTGTATTACAGTATTTTTCATATTAAACTCCTTCGTGTCCTTTGTGGCCAAGTGGAGACGGTCTGCACTGCATTCACTAGTGTCATTCCAGCTTGGAACAGGGCTTCTTTTCTTTCATTTCCCTCTGTGGGATCAATAAAGGTCATCTTATCTTTATGGTTAGAATTGGTATGCTACATTGAGTTTGGTGTCAGCAAATGATGCCAGAATAACTAAATAGAGCCACACAGGACACTGACTGTTTAATGTGAAAGGGTAGATAATATCATCCACTAGGAATTAACAACCAGCTCTGCAGCTCTATTCAGCTTTTAGCCATTTCAGGTAAGTATTGTGATTATTTTGCTGGTGCATTCTGGAGTAGACTGTAAGGTTGAGTCTCACCGCTCCTCATTTATTAAATCCTAGGTGGCTGTTTCCAGCTCAGATAAACAGTATGTACCCTACCTAATGAAACAACAGAAAGAAGGAGGACATGAGTGACTGGTGAAGACAGCACGCTAAACACTGGAGTGTTCTGGAATTGGTGAATGAAACGAGAGCTAAAGTACAACTGAATGTAGCTCATGTAGCCCGATAAATAGACTGACTTTCATGTCACTTCATTCATTTGGCTTGACATTGCGTTTGTGTTTGCTGATTTTTTGTTTTGCCCTAACCAATCTGTAGAGAGTGACATATCTGTGCTGCCAATGTCGTTTTCTGTTGCCACAGAAGCTGCAGGAGTGGTTGCTAAGAGCATTTGACATTTTCCCATTGATCAAAGAAATATGTTGATTTAAGAGCTGACTCACCACAACCTCTACAACTGCTTTCCTGCTGCTATTTTCATGAATGTGGCACGATAGCTACCTAGCTATGTAGGAAGATGACGACCCCTTTCCTTTGATTAGTCAATCGTTTCTCTAAATGTGAGAAACAGCTGTCAATAGGCACAACACCAGACCGATTTGAATCACTCAACAAAACTGAGATGTGGGCTGCGATTCAGAGGTCTGGAACATGGAACAGGTTAAGTTGCTCTGTCTCCGCTGCATAGTTTGCTAGCATGTTTAGCATAACAACTTGAAAAAGCAATGCTGTGGGCTGTTTATGTGAGTTTGTTCTGAAAGCTTTCGACAACCTAGTAATTAAAACTTGGTTGGTGAAGCTTTAAGAATATGATTTATTAGATTGTCCTTTGTATTTCCTTCTCACTCTCATGATTCCATATTTGGATCCATATTAGCTGTTGCTAAGGCAACAGCTATTCTGGGTTCTAAACTGCATGCCAAACCATTAGACAGAAGATGCACAACACTGCCAGGGTAAACAAAATAATCTTGATAATGTGATGCAACCAAATGCAATTCGATGCAAATGCAAGTTGAACCGAACAGACCCGGCTGTGTAATATGCTCCGGGGCCTTGTTCCTGTTGATAGTACAGGTCAAACGTAGGCACTTTTTGAGAGACAAGCTCTGTAGTCCTTGACATTACCAATTTATTATTCATTCACTGTATTCAGTGTCTATAAGAGAGGAGGGACATTCACCCCTGAATATGTTGTGTGCCAGGTGCTTTTGCGAAGAGCACTTGAAATTGAATTTCAATAGATTTGCATTGGCATTCACTCGGCTCACATGTCCTTGGGTAGAGTACCGCCCTCCAACCCACAAACTAAGAGCTTAGCATCTGCCTACAACTGCGGCATTCACATTTCCTTGGTCTTCTTCCTTTCACTGTTTCATCAATACTTGCTGCCTCCAGCTATTCAAAAGCTTCACGGATAAATGAAGCAGACAGACAATCGCCGACCATCTATGAAAGTACATGTGTCCTTCACTAAATGAATGGAGGCTAATTAAACCCTGTGACTGGGAGAGATGTAGAGAGGGTACAGAGAAAATGGGAAGTAGAGGGAAGGGCAGAGTCAGGGCAGGTAAGGAGAAGAACTGGATTAGACGGGAGACAGAAGGAGGTGGAGAGAAAAGGGCAGGCAAAGTAGTGGATTAAACACAGAAAGATGTAGCACAAGAAAGAGTCAGTGCAACGTAAAAAGTGGTGAAAAGTGCGGAGTGTGTATAAAAGAGTGAACAACTGAGATTGCAGGAGAAAGATTTGACAGAGGACAGAATGCAGAGAAAGAAACTGTCCCTGAAGCAACAGAAAGAACAAGAACAAATGCAGTCTTGTCCATTGTCCAATGGTAACCTTGAGCGGAGGTCTTAGGTGACAGCTTTCCCGCTTTCTGATTGGCCGTCTGTGATGTGACTTTGATTTAGAGCCTATTAACTGTAAGACACCATCCATCCTGCCCCCGGTGACAGCAGTTACGTTTGCTAAAACAATATGTTAGGAGGTGAGATGATGAGGGGCACCGCACGAACGTGTGGGGGAGCACCACCATTTCCATCTCCATTAACGCACTCCATTTTCTTGATTGGCCTGTCACATTGACACACGTGATGTGCCAAGCGAAGAAGGCTGGCCAAGAGTCCGCGGTGGCTTTTATCGCTGAATGGAGTGCTCAGGGTCAATCTTATGCCACGCCATGATGGATGGCTAGAAAATGCCTGTCTTTTCTTTTTTTTTTTCTTCACTTCTGTGCAATCCTGCATAACTACTGAATAAATCATAGTCATACCTGAGGATTGAGGGTACATTTATATTATTAGGACAAAAAATGTCCTTGTTGTGCATAAAGAGGGAGGTCTTTTAGTTCCTGCTGGCAGACAAAAATTACAAGCTACAGCTACTTTAGTATTTAGAGAACTCACATGGCTATGACTATACATGACCCTATTATGTTTTTTAAAGAGTAAACAAATACAAGGCTGAAAGCAGTGTTTTACTGCTCACTCTGCTTGAAAGTTTTAAGTATGTTACACATCTGACCACATGTAGCATCACTGATGGGCGTCAAAGGTGTGCAATAGTCACACCTAACAGCGATGTCACAACGTACTGACCTCTACCTGAGAAGTTAAACTAGCAAAAAGGTAGCTTTTGAGCTCATGGTGGTTCAGCTTTTTTCAACTTGCCGCCGTGACTTTGGGTGTGACCATGGCAACCAAAGAAACCGCAGAGAGGGGAATGATACATGAGCTCATGAGCTAATTTTACAGGTATTTGAGTATTGAATTCTCCAACTCCAGACAGAGAACAGACAGATCAATGAAGAGAAACGATATTTGAGAAACAACAGCTTTAGTCTGCTTATCTGATCTTAGACAATAAGCAGCATTTATGATACTAGTTGTCATGTTGCTATCCATTTCCTCTATTTTATGCTACGACACGCTTTATTTAGCTGCGTAATGAGATTGTAGTTGGTGGATAGCAGCAACCTGTGGTGTACAGGTTGATGGGATCGGAGGTAATCGGGGGCCACGGCGGCAGAGTTGCGGCCCTGCTGCTGATTCAGAACACAGAATATCGATGTTGCCAGGTGGCGATCTCGGTGGCAACCGCTCTCCATCCAAAAGCACCTGATTGCATTGAGTTACAGAAGCTAGTGGAACAGCGGCTATTTATAATCTACCGCTGCTGTTGACTCTGATGTAGGCCACAACTGCCTGTGTAACATGACCGAGTATAAATATTTATGCATTCAAATACAGTGATGCTACAAATGATATCAACAAGTTTTGTTGTATTATTGGAGGTTATAACACTTCTGACATTTTAAATATTCCCACTGCTCATCCAAGTCGTCCCACAACTATGTAAACATGGAATAGGGGCTTATCCCTCTCCGCTTGCATAGCTTGTAGTTTCTAAAAGGGTGGCATTCTTGCTATCTGTGTTTCATACTGCAGTACACCACGGTCTGGGAGTATGGAGATAACACTGGCATTGCCTTTGGACATCCCACAAAGACACTCAAATCTGTGCCATTCCACCAGCAGCCTCTCTCTCTTCATCTCTTGTTCTTTTCCATCTTTTCATCATCCATCCACCCATCCCTACCCTAACCAGCTCACTTACTCAAGCAGATGGATTTCAATACATGGCAGAGGCACGAGGCCAAAACATTGTCTGATATAACCAGTTCCCTCATGGCCAGGTATATAGTGGAAAGTGCAGAAAGACAAAGAGCTGTCCCTGCTGGCCAAACAATGTCCCACTTTGCAAATAATCTCCACTGTTGGCCTTAATTTCTCATGGGTTTAGACAGAGGATGCTATAGGATGCCTCTTTTGGTTAAGGGGAGTGTCATTAGATCAAATATTGAGTCAAAGTTGGTGGTCGGGATGTGTGGACCAACTTTGGTTCAGAGGGATTTCAATCAATGTAAAAGCTGCTATGTGTTGATTGTTTTTAATTTTATTATCAAGTCTGAATTTAGTGTTTGTTTTTAGAAAAATGAAACAATCCTGGTTGAAATTGCTGCAGTATCTGTGTTGTAAGATCGATACTGCTGGCAGTAGCTGCATATTAACTGACAGATACATACTGTATAAGACTGGCATCGAACTTCTCATCTAACTCTTGGCAAGAAAGCGAATGAGCTTGTTTGCAAAATCTTGAACTATTCCTTTAATATTCAATTGTAATTATTTGACAAAGTGATTTGATTCATTTTCAAAATTAGACACTGCAGGCTGTGACTGGGAAAGGCTGTTCGACAAACAAAAATACTGTAAATCCTCTCCACTTTCTCTCTGCAACGTCCTGCTCCCTGCTCTTCATTTCCTGTTTAATTTTGGTAGTCTATAGTCTTGTGTTAGTCCCTTTTCTATATACACCGGTTCCTTTCCTTTGTCCTTGGTTGATTCATCCTGTTAATGTCACTGTTCGTACTACTGCTTGCCCTGTGTTTAGTTTCCGTGTTCCTGTTTTGCCCCTGTGGATGTTCCTCGTGCTTTTGTCTTCGGACTTGGATTTAGCTCTTGCCTGTCTTCCTGCCTGCCTGTAAGCTCATTTACTGCTAATAAATGGTTGAACTGCTCCTGTCTGCCTGCGCTGTCTGCTCTTGGGTCCTTCCCCTGCTTCCGGTACTTTGCACACCCGTGACACTTTCATTCAGAAGAAAGTTGCATAATGTGAAAAAAGTGAGTGTAGCTTTCTCATCAGTTTGCTCCTCTATTGTTGAAATCTTTACGGACAATTTGTATCTTCTTTAGAGGAAATCACGATGAGAAAGCCTGGACAAAATTTGTTTCTTTGAAATGTAACAGCTCATTTCCTAGCCATCACCTCAATGTAAATTACACGTACACTTTTAAAAGAGTCTTTTCAGTCTCTTTTCAACCTCAAATTTGACAATGACAAGGACAAGGTTCCAAAAAAGACCCCAAATATGCAAAACATCACTGCCAATTTGGGTAAGAGAAGGAGCCAATTAAGATGACTAAGTGGAAAGAATCCCATTAGAAAGCAAAAAGAGTGAAAATCTGTATTCTGAAGGAGCAGTCATTGTCTAAATACCAGACACTCTCACTGTGATCAATCACTGTAAACACTCAGAGACCTGCTACCTGACTTAGAACAACGAACATCAAATAAGAAAAAGGTGGTGGAGGAGTGTGTGTGTGTGTGTGTCTGGAATTGCAAGAAGGGGTGTGAACGTGTTACTGTTTTTTTGTCAATGTGTGCACACAAACCCTGCACATGCAACATATGCAACCTGACAATATCCACAAAGTTCCATCCAAACTAAAAACACTAATGGATCCTTCTATACAAACATCTACCAGCCCATGAAGTGTGTATCTACATTTCACATTAAACACGCACTTAACACTCTTCACTTTGGCCTGACTGGAATGAAGCCTGGTGCATCTCATAGACACAATTGCCTGGTTTATGCGCGGAAGCATGAATGGGGTTTTGCTCTCCATCCGGCTCTCATTAATCTGGGAAACATTTTGCACCACACGAAAATCTATGCAGCATCGTCATCCGTCACTCAACCTGTGACCAAGTGCAGCCTGTTGGCAAGAGGTCTAAACAATGAGCGACATGACGCAGAAACGGCTATCAGAGCTCTATGATAGGCGGATCTAAACTCTCGGTTCTTTTAAATCAGGGCTCAAAACTTTAGTTTGCCACTGAATTTTATGAAGTTAAACTTTGGACTATTTAGTTTAATCTGTCATATTCAATTTGTGCTTATTTATATGTAAATGCCTTATTTTGTTTTCCTTAAAACAAAACCCTATTGCATGTATCTTTTTATATTGCCTGGTGTTTCTTTTATAGCTTTTCTTATTGCCTTTTTGTCTTATGTGAAGCCCTTTGAATTGTCGTGCTGTTGTTGCCTTGATGACAAGATCACATTTAGTTCAGTAATGCGTGTTGCAATGTATTTTTTCCCCTTTCATTATTGTATTTTTTTGTATTTCATTTGATACGCACCTGTATGTTACTTGTTGCTGTATGCATTTTAATGTAAAGCACACTGGGCTTACCTGTAATAAAGTCTTATGGGTTGCCTTACCTACTACCTACTGTTTGCGAAGATCTACATAAAGATCTTTATTGAGTATTTTTGATATCTACAACAGAATATTCACTGAGATTATTACTGGGTGGAATGCAAGAAAATAGCTAGGAGAGGCTACCCATCCATCAAAGAGCTCAAATTGTTTTACATTGTAAAATTCATAATTTGTTGATAAGATGTTGTAATAATGAAAGATTTGCAATAACTTAGCAATAAACTGGTTTGCTCAGTCGTAGAAGAAATATTCAGATAATTCACTGTAAAAGTAAAAGTGACTGTGAATACCACAATACAAAAACAATTGTGCATTTTGCCTGTAAATAAATGTGTAAAAAATGTGCTAACAACTTCACCATATCAGCTTAAGAGGTAATGATGTCAGTTTTGTTCAAGTGGCAAGTGGCCAATTGCATGTTTAAGTAAAGTGCAAGTGTCTGAAAACTGTACTCTGTCCTTGTGCTGATGGTTTTACTTCACGTAAGATTTTTCTACACCAAAACCATGACACCTTACTTGTGAAGAATCATCCAAATGTCATGGATGTTTAAAATTGAAATGAAGAACACTACACCTGAGTATACACCAATCGATGAATTAAGTGTGAGCCCACCTGGAAAAGGCGTACAAAGGACATTTCTCCCATGTGGCATTTGAAGGATATTGGTTGAGCAGTGCTCAGTTACTGTTATTTACACTGGAGGGGACTGTCTGGATGATGGTGGGATTGTCTGTTTTGGGTGACATTTCAGCGGTGTCACAGAGGTGAAGTGTGTATAAACACACTCGGCCAGTTAAAATATGTTTGCCTGTGTGTCTATGTGTGTGATTCATCTCTGTGTGTGTGTGTGAGAGGCAGGGCCCTAGCAGGTGGGGAGCCCAGCGGCTCGGGGCTCATCCCGGCAGTGATTGGGTTTTGGAGCGGGCCATGCTCTTCAGTCAGTGCCAATTAGCCTGCTGCCACCTTGTGACATTCAAAAGACAGCAGTGGCAATCGGATCGCTCTGTGTTCGCACATAATACGCTTGCACACAAAAACCACACAGTCATGGTTTACAGGCGATAAAACCTCAGTTGTGTGTAAGCAGGCTAGACTTTTTCTACATTATCTACAGTACATAATATATTTTAGAAATCTGTTTATTGGAAAAACAGTAGTGATGTCACAATAATCAAGTAATGTCTTGAATGTCTGTTTATTGGTTGTCTTAAATGTTGGCTTGGTTGCTTTCTATAGTTTTTATACACCTGCTTTACATGTTTTTGTGTATGTTATGTGCTTTGTTGCTCTCATTTATGTGTACCACTATATTTTATATATGTATTTAATTTTTTTCCCTTTGACCATTTAGTCTCATCCAAACCTTACAATTGATCGATCCTACTAACAAGTATTGCCTTTAAAGCCAACGCCTGACATGACTTATTCTTCTGTGCCATAGAGGTGCATTGTCATCCAAAAGCTATTAAAAACCCTTCAGTGAGCCACACCGATGCACTGGCTGACATGTTCCTTCACTGTGGTGAACATAGGCACTGTAGCTTATATTGTGTCAATCCCACATACATCATCCTGTAATATCATTCCCACTAGAGAAGCATGCGCATCTTAAATATAAACCTATGGGCTTGGGGCTAAATGTGACACAGGCCAGGAAGACAGATCATTTTGAGAGATGTACTGTACATTTTGGTTTTTACATGGGATTTGTTAGACATAAGAATACAGAACGCAGAATATCACCAGACTGTATGTCTGAGTTTTCAATGCTGTGAACAGCACAAACATGCCGGTACTTCCATTCACCTCCATTGCAATGTTGTGGAGGCAGAAATCTCAGATGTGCACAGTCCTTGACAAATTAAGTGAGATAGTAAAATAACACTTTCTAGGATACGCTTAACACCAAAATAAAATCCTGCTGCATACTTTGTCTCTTTCTGTTTCTTCTGTTTTACAGAATATAATTTTGTATTTCACATTTCCCACATGGATGCTACAAAAAAAGAAACACCCAAGCAGCCCTTCTTTTTGAGAAATCCTGCCTGAGAATTTCTAAAGTAGGGCATTTCAAAACCAGACAACAATGGGAGATGTCTCTCTGCCTGCAGTCCCCTACAATGTTGAGATGAATAATGGTATTATCTCAACACGTTGAACTATACTGATTGTTCAATTTTAGAGACAATCAGTCTGTCACTTCTCCACTGCTCACCCCCCCCATCTAATTCTGTCCTAAACACACGCTTGCATGTAGCAAAATGGGCCTTCAGCCTGACTGCACCGTGAGGATGGGATGGAGAGTAAAAAAAAACTGGTCTCTTTTTCTGTTGGAGAACTCGACGCTCAGACACACATACAGACATGCACCTGCACACGCACACACACACACACACACACACAGAGACTTACACAAAGGCAGGGCTAGTATCCCCTTGAGTTTTCCCTACTGCTGCTTCTATGAAAAATTTACACAGAAGTGATCTCATCATCTATTTTGAGCCCATCTCTGACCTAGGAATGTTTTAAAGAGCTAGTATCTGCCTCTGCTTTTTGTGATGTTTATCTTTACTTTGACAAAACCCAAAAAATGTTGTGTATGTGTGTGTGTGTAGATAAAAACCTATGTTCGAATGGGCCTCTGTCTTCCTGTTTTGTCTCCCTGCTGTGTTCAATACACAAAATTGCCTCTAAGATGGACTTCTCATCTCATCTCACCGTATTGAAATCTCCACAAAGTGTGGCACCAACTGCACCTATTAAATGAACAGAAACATTCTCTCATCCGCCTGCAGGATCCTCAATGTTTTGGCAAGACAGTTCTTTTATTTTCCACACAGGACAGAAACACACACACACACACACACACACAATCATATCATAACACAAGTCAGTTACAGAGACACACAAAATATCAATTGCTTTTGAGAGAACTCCATCAGCAAATTGAGTCAATGTCAGGTTTCTCTGTGCAGTCTCTGATGCAAACACTCACCACAAACACTGCCATCCAATTTCATAGCGAGAGTCAGGCTGCTCTTGAGATGAATAGTGTGGGTCTGAAGTATTGATGATGGAGGCACAAGTCTGTCTGCTTGTACTTTATTTCACACTGGTGGATGGGGTGGGATGGGTTGCTCTGTCCTTATTTCTAGAATAATCACCTACTGGAAATGTTTGGTGAGCTTGGATATTACACATGAGATAAGGATGAAAGGAAACGCAACCAAGCCGCAAGAAAGACAAGAGGGCAAAACAATGTTAATGTGTGGGTGGAACGAAACTCTGGCCTTCACTCAAGACCAATTAAGAGACAAAGTTTTTGTAGTCATGTTTTATCTTCCTTTTTTACCCTTGCATTAAATGGATGGTCAAAGGCATTTTCAAAGAATTACCAATTCTGTACTCCCCCATACCGAATACATTTGTGGAGACGCATTCAAATTGTTTAAACATACATTAAATACTGTTTTTTTTGCCACTTGGGGGCAGCGTAACAAAATGTACATAAAGACTGACATTACCAATTTATAAAATTGCCTATTTACACATCTAGCAGTCATAGAGCATTCAGTTGGAGTTGTGTTCCTGGACACCTGATAAATGCAAGTCTAATATTCACTCTTCTATAAGCTCTATTTTGGTCTCCACCAACCCCTGAGGGGACTATCTGGCTCTTACGCTGTTAAACGCTCCACTTTGTTCACCAACTGTTGCTGCCTTCTGCTTGGTGCTGAGCAGTTAGTGTACAGTTAGTTTATCAGAGTTTCTTTGCTAAAGACAGCTGCAGGCTGTGACTGGAAAACAGGTTGATGAGTAAAGCTGCAGGCCTTGAGACCAAAACAATGAGCTGAAATTCGCTAAAACGGTCCGAGCTCAGGGGAAATGCAGAATTGGATGTCCATCACTACAAGCGATCCCTTTCACATTAGACATATGGTTAATATAAAAATATTGATCAGTGCAGCTTTAAAATAAAAAGTAGCAACACCACAATGTAAACGCCATTACAATTAAAATACCTACACTCAAAATTGTCAAAGCTTCAACTAAGTATTATCAGCAAAATGTACTTGCGTATAAAAGGCAAAAGTAATCATGCAGGATGGCCCCTAATAGAGTGTTATATTATTATATGTATTTTATGATTATTATATTGTTACTGATTTATTAACATAATTTTCAAGTTGTTGGATGAGGAGCAGCTAATTTTAACTATTTATATACAGTTGGGTAACAATGCATCATAGTTTCTCAGAGATGTTTTGTATGTAAACTCTTAACTTGAAAGCTGTCAAGTTGTCAGCTGTCAAATGTAATTTTAAAAAAAAGTACATTGAACACCTGGAATGCAGTGGCGTGTACTATACTGTATATAGTACGTGATACATAGCATGAAACAGAAATACTTGAAAGAGTTGTAGTTGTGCACCGTGCTTGAGTAAACGTTAATTACTTTCCACCACTGTCTGAAGCATGTTTTCATAGAGGCCATGCTGTAACACTGTTATGGTGAACGAGGACCACCACCAAGAGCATCACTTCTCATTAATTTAAGACAGATTTTATCTTCAATTATGCAGATTCCCTCAGACCGTCTAATTACCTGGACAACTGCTCATATCTGTAAATGAACGTCGGGATCTGCAGAAGCAGTGAAGTCCTCCTCTTTCATTTAGCACCCTGGTTATAGTAACAAAGGGCTCTGCAGCTCGATTGACACTTCATCGTGATGAAGGTGACAGAAAAAAATATTACAGGGAGTGTGTAGACTGCAGATTAAAGAAAATAGGCCAAGGCATTCACTCACAAATAGATGCTCTAAAGAAGAAGGCTGTATGTTGACGGGGCAGCTGTCAAGGTCATATGCAGAAGATTCTGAATAACTTTGATGTGGTGTTTTGCTCATTAATATCACAGAGTAGCAGCTATGACATGATGTTTACTACATATTTTACTGCAGGATAGCATTGGAGATGATAAAGTCATCATCCTTTAACGGTGCATCTGGTAACATTCAGTCAAGATGTGAGATGAGGAATTCAGCTGAAGCCCCCGTCAATTTGGTGTGCGAACGTTCTCTGAACTCTGAGCAGGTTTTTCAAAGCCGCTCCGTCAACATGAAATGACCTGCTCAATGAGGTATAGAGCAGGTTTTTCAATCACGTAATGTGGGACATTCAGAAGGCAATCAAGTAAAATATTGTCTGTTTTTACAAGAGAGCTGTGCTGATATAATCAATCACGTTGTGTTTTACCAAAAAGAGCCTTAGTGTGCAATCAGTGATGAATGACCTCATTGATGATATATGGTATGACTTTAATTGCTCCCTCAGCAAAGTGACACTAAATACATGCAAACATAAAGATGTTCGGCATGGTTGTATATCACAAATTAATCAACTGACTTGGAAGAGAAACATTAGCCTCGCAAAATGCAGTCTGGAAAAGCAGCTATAGTGTGCTGTGGACACAAATAATGAGGGGATTACAATCACCCATCACAAAAGGATTATGCGATAAAAGCATGAATTCAACAAAGCGTTTCATGGGTATTTAGCAAATGTGTAAATTGTTTTGCAATTCACGGTGCATGTATTTCCATTTTTCATATAAAAACGTGGCACTCAAATGACTATATATATATATATATTTTAAGCTAGCATTTTTGAGGGAATTATTTCAGGTCAGCAGAAAGTAGTGTAACATGTTCATTACAACAAAAACCCAGGAACAAAGAACTATAACAAAAATTGTGAACCATTGATGTAATGTCTCGTATTTATTGTGCTGGATTATGCAGCTCAGGCCTCTGGCAAATCTGTGGACGTTACTTTTATAGTGATCCAAGAATAGAAGAACACACTTCTTAAAGGTGAAAAATAAGCAGTGACATCTCCTACTATAGATGACCCCGGCAGGAAAAAACAAAAGTACAGAACTGGCATAATGAAAGAAAATAACAGTTGTATTAATCTTTAAAGTTAGGGCAAGGTGTTGTTTATGGTTTAGGGGCATGTCTAAAGAAAATTAAAAACATAAAAACATAAAGAAATCACTTACAGCTAAATGAATGTACGCCAATGTTCAACACTGATGTATTTTCACTCTCTTGACCCTCACACTCTTACTTGTCGTCATGTTGTTTCAATGTCAATCGTCTTTTTCTAGTTGTCTGCAACCCTTTTGTGATGGAGACATGTTTCTGCTGCTGTCAAAAAGGAGACATACGCGCTATCTTTCAGTTCATTTCACAAAACTCCAATCCAGACCAGGCTGAGGCCAAGCAGTCAGAACAGCATGAGAACAGTAAATGCTTGGGTGTAAAAATAACACTGAATTAGAACTCCCAGCTCCTCCCAAAAGCAAAGAGTGGGTTCCTCTCATGACCCCCTTTGATGCAGCCCAGGCACAGTCACAAAAAAACAACCGCATATCCACTCTTGGAGGGCAAATAAACTTGAGCTGAACGTCAGGATTTGTTATTCAGAGCCATGCCGTACCTTCACAGTAGGCATTATCGTCTCGCAGTGGGCGGAAGCCGTCCTTACAAACACAGCAGTCTCCGGCCTCCAGGTTCACACAGTCGGAGTGCTCCACGCAGCCGTGGCCCTCTGAGCAGAAGTCATGACCTGCAGGAGGCGCCGAGAGGAAAAGGTTGAGACCCAGGCAAGAGAAATGGACATGAGATGATGGAGGCATACAGGGCCAGTGGAAAGGTTATGTCATAGTATCACAACCTTTTCTCTGAGTATCCATACTGTCGCTTCTTTCCCAGGCACATGAGGGCAAAGTGACATACATTTTCTATAATTACCCTCTGTTACATCTGGCAGGAAAAAAACAAAAATAATTTCCAAATATACAGTATTAGATCAAAGTAACGTGAATCACGTGAAGTTTTCCTAAAAATCCCAGATACGTTGTATTACAGCGGTTTTAAGATTGATTTGCTACTTTTAAAGTATTGATTTCAGATTTTGCCAGCACGTAAAAAACAACCGCCTCAAGATGTGAAAATAAGAACTTAAAACAATAATTGTCCACTACAAATAATATATTATATGGCGTAGCAGTAATGTAGCATAGGACGATGTTTCCTCCATACCTCTGCAGACTTTGCAGCATCTGTCACTCAACGTGAGCTGCTCCGACTCTGCACAGCTGAGCTCGGGACAAGGCTCACTGGGGACCACTCGATGCATGGTCCTGTCCTGTGATGGGCACAGACACAATCCTCATGAGCTACTTCGTAGGTCCACTCTGCCCCCCTCAACTTGCTGAGGGCCTGGATGTAATTATGAAGGTAATTATTCATCTATTGTGTTTCATTTTCCACTCTCTGTCCTCCCTGTGTGTTTGTTACAAACCAATTACTCACTGGCAGTTTTTTTCCCCAAACTACTCCTGGAAGCTGTCTTCTTCTCTCCTCCTGTTATCCTCAATGATTTACACCATGATTCATGATGCATCTTCATTATACAAACAGTGAATCAATCTTCTGGATTATCCCTGCATGTGTGTTTAGTCATAGTGTAAAACCTGATTATGGTTTGGCACCTTTGGCAGGTCTGGCTGATGATCTTATCCATGTCCCTCTGACTGAGGCTAATTTGGAGACATTAACACTAGACACATTTGGACTAAGACAATAGGCTTTTCTATCTATTTGCAGTACAATATTTTACTTAAGGCTGATCTTAAGCCCGTCTGTCTACAGGACATGAGGTGAACCATGAGGTGTCATGACCTCTACTGGTACATAGGTTTGCCCGTGTGTAATTCTGGAACAAACCTCCCCTTTACGTCCCTGAACAACTTTCCAAACCAGCTGTACCGCCTACCTCTTGCCACCCACCACCCAAAACTTGCACCCCATCTGCAGCCAGCAGGCAGACAGAAGATCAGAGACGTGACAAACAGCTGTCAGGGGAAGCCTGCAGGAGTCTGCAGCAGTGGGCTGACTGACAGCACTCCCCGTCCCCATGTCTTTGATCTGCCTGGGACTGCCAGTCAGCTAACTGGGACTACAGATGGGCCAGGTGTGGGCAAGCATGCCAGACAGCTGTCTGAAACTGCAGATTCTAATGGAGCTTGCAGAATTCATGGAGGAGCCAGTTGATATGATAGAGTTGGGCGATTAAAAACTTCAATTCACTTTTCTGTGATTGATTGGAGATGCCTGGCATAATGTCATCAAGCGAATTACTCCCAAATGCGAGCGATCCACCCATCTGGTGCACCAGGCAGATAAAAGCAAATACTCTGAATAATTGGGAAATGAATATGATTTGGGACCACTGTGGTATCTGTGGTATGTGATACCACATTGGAATGGCGGTGGCATACCATGATTGAGAGGTGCACCGCTCTGGCCTCAAATGTAAACTTAATTAGTAGGATTTAATTTCTTTATATCCCAAAGAAAACAATGACGAGCTAGATCAATGAAATTCAGATGAAGTGGACAATCTTGCATGCTGGCTCATTGAGGCTTGATTTATCCTCTCATGTTGGGCCAAGGTAGTTATGGAATGAGTATTTAGTGAGCTGTCAAGCTGCGCTACAATTTTTACATTTTACAAATGAACAGAGTTACTTGGCGTTATTGCGCTCTTTCTGCAGAGGATTGTTAAAATCAATATGTTTGTGTTTTTCCTCTTTCTATAGGCGTGTGTGTGCTGACATGACTTACCCTGCATTCAAACAGCAGGCACCGGCCAGCGGAGTCGCGCACAGCCTTCTGATACCCCTCGACCAACTCTCTTCCACCAAACAGGCAGGTAGCTGGTAGAAGGCACAGAAACATCATCAGCAAATCAGCATCAGCAAACTCAAAAAAAAAAAAAAAAAGCACTGTTCAAAACACACTAATGTCATATTTGACATAATTATCTGCATTTTTGTTTTGTTTTAATTAATGTGAATGCAATACATGAAATAACACCAAAAATTCTGCATTTTAATTTACTTAGATTTATTAGTTTTCATTCAGGAAATTACAAATTGCTTGACAACTTTCTTTTAGTGTAAAGGAAATGTTGTGAACAGATGAATCTACCACTAATTGGTCTATAATATTTAATAAATAATTATTTATATCTCACGTTTCCAGATTTCAAAGCGAGGTCTAACATTAGCTTATTTTACGTGACTAACAGTCAGATAAGTGAAAGACATTAAATTACAAAACAAGCAAAAATTATTACAAAATAATAATAATTTGTTATTTCTCAAGCTATTTCATCATGTAAATTACTTCTTATGCCGCTGTCCCCCCTAATATATATATTAATATTTAACCCAAATGTACACTCCTGTACTCTAGTGGACCAGCAGGGTTCTTATGTAACACTCCTGTTTTACATGTATACAATCTATCCTCGTTATTTACAGCTTTTCCTCCTTCCAATTCCTCAGGTAAATCGAGTTAAACCAAATCAAGCATATCAAACCCAATTAAGCAAAGCTACTAAGGAAGTGATGAAATAATCAACATGCAGAGAGGGGAAAAAACTCCTCGCTGCAACACCATGGACAATCCGCTTCATATAATTATAGGGTGAGAGGGCTGCAAAAATAATCACGTGGGCAGAAAAGTCTGAGTTTGATGAGCAGTTGGGGTCAGACAGATTCAGACTTATATGAGGGAGAGAAATGATTGACAGCGCAGGTCAGGCCCCATCACAAACCGGCGTATCATGAAAGCCAAGGACTTCTGAAACAGCCATTTGACGTTCTACTTTGACAGATCATCAAAAACAAACCAAAAAAAATAAAAAACTCAGAACTCCTCCCCTTAAGTCCTTGTGCTGCCAGATAAGGCTTTAATTTTAATCATGTCTTTGTAGTAGGGAAACCTGCGGCACTCTTCTCCCCAAAGCCGGAGCATGCGTAATTAGCTGTGTGTTTGTCTACCTCGTTGAGATAAGTGAGCATAGGGGTGTTGAGTTTCAGGGGATTACCTGCTCCTGGTTTATATTTGCGTAACACAGCAGCAGAATCGGAGTTAGGTTTTAAACCCCTGTGTTGCAGCCCCGACGCACGGGTCGGTGGAAATGATGCCGACGCCAGCTGATTAGAATCCGAGACTAATGGTTTCTTGCTGATAAAGAGTTAAATCTTGTCTATTATTTGCTTTGCAAGGGAAGCAGGAGCGCAACGGCAGCAGTGTGTGGGAGTGTGTGGTGAGAAAGTTCTCAAGGGAAGTCAGCTTGCGCAAGATGTGGAGTGAGAGGAAAGAAATACTACGCATACGTAAAGGCTGCTGAAGTTTTCTATCATTCTTTCAGTTGTTAAAAAAACTACCCTTATTAACATTGAAGCTAATTAATTCCATAGGTTTTGTTCCATACATTGACGGGCAGCTCATTCTGCCTTTTAAAAGCAAACACATCACGCCTGTTTAAGTTTCATTTGGGGTAATATCAGAAGAATTCTAGGGTGAGAAAAGCTAATATCCTCTGAAATCCATTTTTATTGAGAGGGGAATTGAGAGAATATGAGATGCAGAGTGCTGCGGTGAGGAGGCTAATAAGAGTTCATTGCTGAACTCAAGAGTCTTGCAGGAAACAAAACAGACCCCTTAATGTAGCTACGTGATGAAACAGAATTATTTATCCAGCAAGAACATATCAGTGCTCCGAAGTTAAGAAATGGACATTTAAGAAGACACTATTGCCAGTGAGAGTGTGCACCACCCCAGGCGTTTAACATTTCCTTCTTCTTCACTTTTCTCACAGCCTCAACATGTCTTCCATAAATAGGAACTACTTTACATCACATACAGTTATTCTAGATTTACTGGCTCAAGTCTGTGTGACTGGTGGCCATCTGTGTTTTGAAGCCAGTTAGTGAATAATTGATTGGTCCATGTATATGCAAAAGGATGGACCCATCTCAAGAGGCATGTTCGGAGGTAGCTTAGCAACACAGCGGAGCCCTGGTCAATTGTCAGCCAGCCCTTGTGGAGGCGTGATGTGTGCTCTAAATCTGGTGGTGGTGGAGGTTGCTTTGCTGTGTGTGTGTGTGTGTGTGTGTGTGTGTGTGTGTGTGTATGTGTGTGATTGTGCACAATTGTGTCCATGATTGTACGAGTGTATGTGGGTGACGAGGTTAAGGGGTACTCCACTCACGCTGGCACTCCTTGCAGCAAGCATCCTTTACGTAGGCAGGCGCTGTGCCCGGCGGGCACTGAGGGGGAGGGCAGGAGATGGCCTCACATTGCACTGTGCCATTCTGCGGAAGAGAGAGAAGCACAACACGTGACTACTTTAGGCGGATACAGATACTGGTCTGATTACATATCTGTCAAGAAAAAAACTCATCCAAACAATCTGACGCATCACAGACACGCAAACAAATGTTTTTCATAAGGATCCCTTAAGTGTGGAATTTACAGACAAGTGACTACCATATATGTACCGACAAAGAGATTTTACAATTGAAGAATAAACGAGTGTGGTCACACAATGTAAAAAAAGACACAATTTTTTATCATTTTTTTGTACTGCAATTTTTTACTTATTGGCCAACACATGTACACCAATACTCATATATCTGTGTTAAGATATTATCAGCCGATTTGCTGTTTATTTAATTATATTGAAAAGGAAACCTCTGTTTATTACTTCTGTGGGACCCACACTAATGTTGGACACATTAATGGTTGCTGGACACCCCCCATTCTCAAGGATTATTGTTTTTGTTCATTATTATGATCAGTTGTAATCTGATATACGTTCATTTGCAATGGCTGCCACAAGATTTTAGTGGCTAAATTGAGGGTTATAGTGAGTAAAGCTCACACAGGCACTTTGGGCAGCTTAGGGGTCCTTTGGGTAAGACGCTAGAGGGCGTATGCGTCATTCAGTAGAGCTCGATAGCTTGCAGTATGCAGCTACTTTGCGCTGATGTGCTTGTGTTTCTGTATTTTCAGGAAAGAAGTACAAGAATTTTATAAACTTTGACGTGCCTGGAAGTCCCTTTCTTTTGTCCAAGTGTGCAACACTTGTCGTGAATAAAACAATCTTAGTCATTTTGTCAAACATGTAGATGAAAAAACAAATCAAAGCTTCGTGCGCTGAGGAAGATCACTAGATGTGGTTGAAAGCTAGTAAGTGGAGCTTGATTTAGAATTTTTTTTTGTCAATAGTTAAGCACATAAATGAAATTAGCTTGTGTAAAAGCAAGTGGATGAAGGCGTGGCCAACAACTTTGCAAGATCCTGATCCCGCTCACATTTTTAAATTTCACATGATTTGTGTGGCTATTTTGCCTTTGCCCTCCTTGTTGTTTCTTGGCAGTGGGGTTGCGAATGTGCCTTTACCGGCTGCCAGAACACCGCAAGCCTCTGTGATTCTCCGGCACTGACACAGTGGCTGCTCAGCCTCCAACTACCAGCATGCACGTCGCTATGCATGATAGCTAAAGCCATGGTCAGTCAGATTGCAGCTTCTTAGGGTAAATAGTTGTCCCTACGCCGTTGACTTTCCACGTTCCCACCCAACAAATCCCTGCATCATCACACACTACAAAGCAACAAGGCTACTCTTAAGTCTCCACTACACTAAGACTACCCATTTTACTCAAGAAATGTATTTATACCATTATTGAATAGAAACCAAGCCACGTCTCTTTTGTGGAGGAGGTTCTGCTCTGGCTATATAAAGCTGACTGGTACGACACAACTTATATGCTTTCTTCTTTCATTTTGGACCCTCTTCCCTCAAAAGTCAGGACTGTTCAGCGATCATTTGTAATTGCCAATGGTGCAAATCTGTGTGTGAAAGTTGCCCCTGCACAGACGTTTGTTGGTGTAAAAATGAAGGGAATGCTTACTCTTAAAAAAGTGTTCTTTTTTCAAGTGAATCTACTCATAGCCTACAGTAGATTAACTACAAAGTCACCTGTAAATCTCATGTATTTTAAATGCTATCTTCTTTTCTCCGGCTGTGCCCGTAATTAACACTGTTTCCATGGATGAAAGCTCTGTGACAGCAACATCTATGAACCTGATTCACATAAATGATAACATCTTAATGCATGGCCTTTTGAATTTTAAAGGTCACAGCTAATTGCCACACATAAGGTAAGGAACATGTGCCATCTAATTCTAATTCTCCGGGAATGGCAACAATGAAGTGATTTCATTGGATGAGTGGGCAGAACAAATCCCTGATGATAATTATAATCTGTCAAGAGCAATTAGGTGCGGTGCACTGAGATATATGTGATTTCCTATTTTTTTACATGCTGGGTAGTGGAGCGCGATGGCATCTCATTGGCTGGTTGGGGGGGGTTCAGTAGCAGCGAATGAGTTTCATGTTCCAAAGCTAAGTAGACTGACAGGGGGTGAAATCTGTTTGGTGATGTGGTACAAGCCCCAGATCTCCAATCACTTCTAATTCTCTTTTTCGCAATTATTCACACTTTATGCAGCACAAAGTAGACCCTTGAGAGATTTGAGCAGTACTAAGCACTGCTGTTGATGTGTCTAATCCTGAATACTGTGGAGGTTTTAAATACAGTATCTTTTCTCGGGTAACTGAGGCAACCCTCCTCTAATGCAAGGAAATAATGAGAATACAAAATGTCAACAATGGGGCCCCTGCACACACCCACACACACACACACACACACACACACACACGCACACACACACACGCACACAACCCTCCACCTTCACACACTTGATGAACAGGGGAGCAAAAACAAAAGCCAAGAACGTGTAGATGTAGACACTCACATACACACAGACACACACACAAACTGACACGTGCACACAAATACAAAACAACACAGTGTTACAGACATGATGAAAAATGTATGTTCTCTCTTTGTCTGACAGGCGCACATGCACACACGCGCACACACACACACACACACAGTATGCATACGTATATACACTCAACCCTACCCACGCATTCACACGCATAATCTTTTTATTTTATGACCCACTCACATGCCATAAACATGTATGTATGCATGACACAACCACACAATCATAGACTGTATCACAAGCACATATTAATTCCAGATTCAGTGTGTTTACACACACACACTCTTAATTAAAATTGAATGCCCTCCCTTGCTCTTTATTACCCTAACATACACACACACACACACACACACACAGTCAAGTGTGCGAAGCCTCACCGAGCATGTGCAGTTCCTGCAGCCATCTGTCCAGCCCTCGTCCTCCCTGTAGACGACCCCCTTGACGCTGCAGGTTCTCTCACAATAGCAGCCATCCAGCCCATTCATCTTCTCCTCCGCCCTGGACAGCTGTTCACGCCGCCCCAACCCCCCCCACCCCACAAAAAAACAAAGGCAAGAAGGAGAGAAGAAAGCGTCAGCCTCGTTGTGTGTCTATATTCACATGTAGAAAGCAGAGCTTCAAAAGCAAACCAATGGCAGCACAAAAGTAAGTCATTAGACACAATTAAACACCATTTACACACAGTCTCTGCATCAGAGTGGAAAAGACAACAATAGCAATTGTCTAATATGTCAGTGACCGCCTGTTGCAATGAATGTTAATGACAGCAGCACACTGACAAGTGTACATTTTATGCTATAGCACAATTTGCAATTGCAACAGTTAATTTGAAATGGCAATTACTGTTCTTCTTTTAAGATAAAGCTCAATTTGTGGAGTAAATGCCAAATTAAGACACATTATATCACATTACAATACCTTGCTGGATGTTTTAGCAAGGATGTCCTGCAGTTCCATGATTTTCTGCACAAGTCCGTGGAAATCATTGCAGGTTGGACATGCTGAGATACAAGAGACAATACAGTAATTTAGTACATGTAGTACAATACCTGCAATTATGGTAATTTATGATATTTACAAATAACGACAATTTTAAATTGTGCACGTTTTCAATAAGAAATTAATTCTTAAGAAAATATATTTTCTTTATGAACTTAGATTTAATAGGATTTAAAACTCTAATACAAAAATCCTGGAAAAAATTAATTGGTTTAGAAAATCACCATCGACAGCACAAATATGATTTTTATTTATTTACTTACTAACAACATACATTAAGGGACATTGGCAGCAGCTCACTGCAATTTCTCTCTTCACCTTCTATTATCAGAAACATATTGTGAGGTGTCCCAGTTTACTTTAAACTGCAGCAAGCAGTGTCCTCTTTTGGATGCGTGGGGACATACAATCCGTGTGAAAATCATTTTAAACCATGAGATGTTTGCGTGTCTTTTCCTGCTAGCAGGAGAAGCAGTGCTAAAACAGAATTGTGTCAAAACTAGTCTCACAGATTACCAAATACTAAAAGTCACGCTGAACTGAGAGTTTATTAAGTTAATATACTTTTAAAAATTATATGAATTTCTTAAATGTGTGGGACGGGCTCCTCCCACAGCCAGAGATCATCTTTTTGATACAGACAAACGTCAGGCCATGGACACATTTTCATTTTGTTTATCATTTTAATTTATCTTTAAGAGTTTGCTTTGCCCCTTAACCTTTGCTATACAAATTATAAATAAGTTGCATTTTGTTGTGGAAGTTATGGCAAAACACTCCACACTTCTGCAGGAGAGTGTGTGTGTGTGTATGTTCTTCCTTTTGCTGACTGTTTGCAAAACATTTCATTAAACAAAGTTTTATTTAGGGAAGAATTGTTTCTCAATTGCTAAGCTGTTTTAAAGCTGTTTTACTCCAGAGAGTACAGAGAATTTCAAGAATTTAAATAAAAAAGCAAATTAGCGCAATCAAGTGCCTAGTAAAACAAGCACGAGCGGGCCTTTAAATGCAAAACACTCAATGAAATACTCCTTTATTGTGCTACGTAAGAGACTGCACTCACTTCTGTTCAGATCTGGACACTGCGAGATGTAACCCTGTGGCATCACCAGGATCTCCACATCCTGCATCACTCCCTGCGCACACAGACACACACCAAACTTTTCACTCAAGGAGAATAACACCTTACAGAAGGCAGACGGGCAATCAAAATGAGATGAGGCATGTTAATGGCGAGTAAGTGGATAAGGACCCAGAGGTGAAGTGTCTTCATAGTACATTTTCCACATGAGATAACATGGAACCCGAGCTTGCGCAGAACACGAACACACAAAACCAACAACCCTGTTTATGACAACCTTGGTAGCTGAGCATAAAACTGAACACAGTGAAACAGCAATAAATCTCAGAGCGAGTGCAAATGCATTTTTCAATCTGGGGAGTGAGAGACCGATAACTAGACTCCAACAGGAAGTTAAGTGAACCAATGATCTGGGAGTTTTAGTAGGTAAATGGAATTTTTATTTTTTCCTCCAATCTCTTCTGATAAGCATAAACAGGAGATACAAATTCAATTAGATTCATAAGACCCAATTGATAGCTACTTTTGTCCTGTAGCCGAACCCCAAACACATATACACACACACACACACACACATCCACACGGATACTCTGTCGCCATGGCAACCTGGCCCATTTCATTCCTTGAGTGCATTTATTTCCCTTACAGAAGTGGAGCGGTGCAACTGAGGAGAAATTGTTTTTTAAATTGTCTTGCCACTTCAATTTACGAGCCATAAATTTAAAATCCTGCCGAAATGATTTGCTGATTTTTAACGGCAACATGCTGAAATGGAAGAAGATTTGAGTCGTGTCTCTCAAACATGTAATGGAACCAAAGAGCTATACTTTTATCTGCAGCCATCGTGCACATTATTCCATGCATTGATTAATACTGGCCTATTACTACTTTTCACTTTTTTGAGAGTATGTATTTATGGTTCCAGTGGAACGACAGCATGGATGTATAAAGAGAACTGGGTCATTCCTATGAAAGTTGCTCAGTGAAGCATGAAGCTAAAAAAGTCTTTTTGGGCCGGTGTGCATCATGTGACGGACCTGGAAGTTGTAATTACATGGTTTGGCCACTATGTCAAATTGGCTTAATAGCACGATGCAGTTTCTGGGGGTTTGAATGACAGTTAGATCATCTATTAAACCTCGGTTACATTCTTACGGTTAGGTACGGCAATGTAAACAAAGTCTTTTTCCAACTGACATCCACAAACCAGTCCTACAATCCACTAGCTAATAGTGCGGCTTTATCTGATGGGCAGAATGAGCTACTTGCCCCAAATCACATATAAAGCACAAATATATATAAAACGCCCCTGAGTTTAGGATGAATCACCAAAAATACTTTAAAATAAAAATAAAATGAATTTCTTTCCTGTGTTGTAATGCAGCTCTATCAAAACAACAAGTTGCTAGACTTTGTTTTGCACCTTCTGGCAAACGACAAGATTTTAAACTCTCCAAACGGATTCCACAGTGACACTCTGTTTACTGCAGCATGCATGCAGTAATCAGGTGGGACGTCGACGGCTGCCACATCCGTACTGGAAATGTGACAGAGTGAGGGTTGAGTCACTTCTGCTGCTGTAGCACACATTTTCTACAACATGCAAACAATTATGAGAAGATATATCCTGCCAGTCTAAAAAATATCTTTGACTTTGAAATAAAATCTGATTTGCAGTGACTTTTTCTTGTCCCCTTTTTTGGGATTACCTGACTGAAATTGTTTTCAGCCTGTCACGTTAGGTCACTGTAGCACAATTTGCCACAGCAGCATACAAATCAACTACAACTGATGAAATTCAAAAATTGTGTCACTGGGTAAGAAGAATTAAATAGATTTAGCTATCTTAGGACGTGTGTGGAATATAAAGAAGATATTAACTGAGTTGCGGACCAGAGGTGCACATACAGTCATTCAAGTCTTTACTATTACTGTTAGGGATGTGATTTTCTTGTCTTCAGCTGACACCCACGTACAGACATTGACTGTTTGTGTGTGCCTGTGCGCATGTGTACTAATGAAGCAGTGCGTTTTTAAAAGAGAGACGTGTCTTCCTAGCAACTAATCAAGGCTTCAGAGAGTGGCGAGGAGAGATGCTGCTACGTGACAAGATTAGTAGGTGACCTCCGAGGCTTCTTTCATCTACCAATTAACACGGAGGAAATTCAACAGCCAGGACACAGTGTGTAAAGCATTTACACATACACACACAGACACACACACAAACATCTCCACACCATCAAACACAGAGCCAGTCACCAGCAGACTGATTAAAATAGTTAGAGTTGCTGGTAAGCTGACATTTTGCTCCAACATGTCTCCCTAGGTGGGACATTTTGGAGTGCAGTTCAGTCTGGGCACGGCGATATGTGTCTCCCTGTCTGACAAACAATACTATAGACTAAGCTTAATGAACATAGTCCAGAGGCTATTTAATGATTTCTCCCAAATCAGCGTTGTGGGGGATGCTGAGATAATTGCACTGGGCTTAGCTGCAGACTAAGGGAAAGGGAACAATGACAAAAAAAAAGTCAATTCCTAGGGTAGCCAGAGCAACCCTCAAATTAAAATGGTAGGCCTTGAGAAATGCACACAATTAAATCCAACAGCTATAATAAATAAAACCAAACAAGCCAAGCAAAGAAGGAGAAGATACAGCATAAACCAAGAATGAGTGTGGGGGGTAAAGCTGAGATGCATTACTTGTTCTTGCCCATGTGAATAATTTATCCCAAAGCAGGACATATTGCGAGAGGAAGGTTTGGACACCAGCGCTAACCTTGAAGAAGCCATGAGCAGCATTTCTCTGTCCGAGCCAGAAGGAGGCATCCTCGGGTATGTCCATGTAGGGGGCTTCCACCACCCGCTCATAAATCCTGCAAAACAGATACAGAATGGTTATAAAAATCCCTGCAGGTTATATGTGCTGTTGATGCTTTAGACCAATTTAGAGTTAACATTTCCCCCTGCAGGTCAGGTCGTGCCCTGTTAAATCCTTCTGTTGACTCTTTTCCTTAAAGAGGGCAAAGATATCCACGTGCTTCCTGTGATACACGCGGTGTTGCCGTCTGCTTGTTTTATTGTGCCAGGGAGGATCGTCACACACAAACAGTAGCACCACTTTCATACAGCAGATGCACGCATGATGCGGACAGTCCAAATCGTGAAAATGTACCTTTAAGACATACTGCATGTTGCCTGGACACGAGAGACCGGACAGTGCCTCGTATTTCTCGAGTTAGTTGGGCGGCACACCTGCTACTGATGTACAAGTGTACATGTAAATGTCTAGGTTACGTGCGGCCTATGTGTGTTGTTCATGTATGATAGCCTCTCTCTCTCCTTTCAGGGAGTTGGTTAAATGATGTTTAAACTTTAATATCATTTTTCCATGCCTGATAGAAAGGCCAGTTCACCAAAGCCACGAGGCCTCCCATTCACCCATTTTGTCTGATCGCTGATGCCATTTTGACCCGCCTCAGTGTATCGGTCCGATTGGGGTATACAAGACAAGGAGGCGATCCCTCAGTGGCTTCCCACCATCAAACAATGACGATTGTGTTCAATGTTGCACTTGGCCAACCCAGTCCCTGCTCTGTTGTAGCCACCATTCTTATACATTATGGTTGTATGATTGTAGATTTCTAATTTAATAGTTATTTTAACTTTGAACAAAACAGGGATGCTACGTGACAGCTACAGATGATCATTTAAAGGACGTACACACCGATCCAGGTTTTTCTCTCCTGATAACAAATCAAATGCCCCGTTCAAGTAGCGATCCAATCCCAAATTTAAACGCCGTATAACTCACTGCGTGGAAGTCATTGGACTAATTTTCATGTAAGGTATCGCTGTGGTTCAAAATGTTATAATAATAATAATAATAAACTTTATTTATATAGCACCTTTCATACAATAAATGCAGTTCAAAGTGCTTTACAACAAAGATATTAAATGCAGAAAGTGCTTAACACAATAGAATGCCAT
>JAVQJF010104784.1:0-11554 GCA_036023855.1 Gadopsis marmoratus
CACACACACACACACACACACACACACACACACACACACAACCTTGAGGGGAAACTGCAAAAGTCAATGCTTCTTTTTATCTGAAAGCCGTATGTCTGCAGAAGCATTACTGTGATGAAGTGCCTCAACTTTGTCAGTACCAGTCAGAGCGGAATGAATTTTAGTGAGCACAGTGGTGGAATAATTTGGATGCATGAATCAACAATCAATGTCTAAGCTGCAATCAGTCTGCTTTATAATATATCATGCAGTTTTCTAAACAATTTTATCCACAAAATGGCTTAAAGGGAAACTCCAGTATTTTTTAAACCTGGGCCTTATTTTTTTATTTTTAACAAAGTTTGGTGTCTAAATGACTAATAGTCCGAAGGTTTTGGAATTTGTCCAGTAGATCGCCTCCACCGGCATCTATGATCAGGCTGCAATGGCTGCAACATAATCCTTTCGAGCAACTGCGCCTGTGAAAAGTATGTCCAATAAAAGTGTTAATAGACAGACAGGCTCAGATATTTGATGCATCTGACAACATTTTGCAAAGGATTCATACAGAGACAGACCATACTTTCTTTTTCCTGCAACAACTCAATCTCTCATGACCTTTCAGAGCAACACTTATTTCTGTTTCTGGTTAAGGTCTGTTTCTGGTTAAGGTCTCTCTATAATGCATAATGTTGTCAGACACTTTGAGCTATTAGCCATTTGGATCCCAAGATTAAAAAAAAAAAAAAGAAAGTCATTTTACTTGACGTTAACAAATTTTAAGTTTAAGTTAATCATTTATAACATAGCAATTCTAATTTAGAAAATTCCTACAGTAAGATATTTTTCTGCGCATTTATTTTTTCTTAATATAGATCCTATCAAACTTCATTTATTTCTTTAATCATATCTGCAATGACACCTACAGTGACATGATGCATCCAACAGTGAGTTTATATTTTCTCATTTAGAAGCCTGTTGCTATGAAATGAGCCTAAACACAGATCAACGTGTACAGCTGCCAATTCTCCTGACTTTTATTTTATTGGCCTGACTCGGTGTCTTCATCCCTCACAGCTGATGGAAAAGGGAGTATCCCATTGGACAGTCTTTCCACAGATCTGTCTGACATTTGGCTGTCATAGGTATGTTCACACATTAGTCAAATTTGAAGCAGAATCAGCTGAATATGCATTATCAGGAACACCACACCCCAGGGGGACTGTATACTATAGCCAATGGGAATGACAATGGGTAGGTATTTGTGAGCTGCACCTTTAAATCCAAGGTTAGTTAAAACAATAAGTAAAAAGATGTAAATTTGAGCAAAATATGTTTAAAGAATATTTATCATCAAAAATGCCTTGTGTCATCATTTTATAACAAATAAAAACACACCACTTTTATCAACCATACAGAATTATTTTTAACTTCATTATGATCAATAGAGGAATGTACTGTACCTTGTTGTAGTAGCCATAAGTGATGGCATTGGGGTGGACTCCGGCCTTCTTCATCTCAAAGAGGACCCTGACTGCCAGCACAGGTTGACCATACTGTCCGCACAGCTGCATCAGCACCCGGTAGCAGACCTGTACAGTATTACATACGTTTGTTTAAGCAGACAGAACCAGACTCATTGTTACAAGGTATTTTTTTTCAAACAGGTATTTTTGGTTACCTCATCGGGGGGCTGCAATTTCTTTGCCTGCATCTTCCTGAGGACATCGTAGGCAGTGCGAAGTGCCCGCACCTTGGAGTGGCACACCTTCACGTATGCTGGCAGACAGATGAACCACAAGCCGTAGCAGTGACGGAGAAGGCACTTGGACCACAGCTGGGGGATGGACGAGTACTTCTTGGCTATCTTTTGGGCTGATTTGATCTCCTGTGGATGAAAAGGAGGGCGAGGAAAATAAGTTCTTAATGCACAAATTAGGCTAAAGGATATGTGAGATTTCGAGCTTGAGATAATAAGTCTTTGAATCAAGTTGAATCAAAGCCATCAAAGCAGCCATAACTCTAAATCTTCAGGCTGAAATCTAATCTTTAAGTTCATCCCATCACCCTTGAGCCAGTGAATCATAATAAAACTTAATTGTCCTTATTTCTTTTAATGTGTGGAATGAAAAAGCCATCACTGTATGTTTGTTTTACAATTGCAAATCAGCAGACTGGCTCTCATTTATTTAGAGAGTAATTTCGCTTAGAAAATCATCTGATTATCCAAATTGTTATCAACCTTGTACAATTTTGGAGATTGTACTTTTTTGGCTGCAAGTTTGGCAATCTAAAAAAATAACTTTATATGGTTGCTCTCATTTTAGGTCCCTCTGGTGACGCACATCAGTTCAATACCTGAACAGAAAATCAATAAATCATTGTGTGACAATAGTGAGTTATTGCTATGCTGCTGACCTGCTTGGTGCGTCTAAACATGGGGGCAGGGCTGGTGGGACAGCTGTGCCTGGCAGCAAGGCGGGAGGAGGGTGTCTGCAGGCCCTCCACAGGATCAAACAGGTCAAGACATAACACTGGGAATCCATTGTACCTGATGAAGAACATACATACACAAATTAGTGACAGCGGGCACACACTTTAATCCAGCATTGAGTGTCAAAGTAAATGTTGGCAATATATAACATGAAAAGATTCCTTCTAAGGTTATAGTGATATACATACACACCATTTGCTTATTATCTACTGTGACAGACCTGGCGGTCGAACGGAGCCACAGACCCATGGGAGGCGGAGCCACAGAGGGAAATGCGGCCAGGTATGTGGGGGAGTGTACGTAAAAGACTGATTACAGCCGAAGCGCTGCAGAGCCTGAGCGCACCTGTCATTCATCAGCTGACAAGCACGGCAGGTGAGCAACTTACTGATCGCCGGCATACAGAGTAAGAGCGGACACACTGACGGGGATCATGTAATTGGTGTGAATCTGAGGGAGAGGCCAAGGGAAAGGATGGTAACGTTGAGGACTCGCCTGTACATTGCTGTGTTCACCAGTGGGTGAAACCAGCCATACACAACGGCCCAGAGACAGAGACATTCCCTAACAAGAAAGAGCTTTATGTTGTGTTTGTTCCCCTAATGGTTTCCCCAACGTTGATGAATAAAGAGTCTTATTTTTGCGCATAACTGGCTTCTATGCATGCTCTTTTGAAGGTGAATCTGCCTCTCAGTCCCTGGCCTGCCACACTACAAAGAGAGCGAATAATAAATGCTTTTGGTCATTATGGATTATTAGGAGAGGTTAACTTAAGTGCTTCTGAAAAATCTCTTGGTGTAAATTATTTAGAGCAGAAACGTGACTACAGAATGCAAATAGAACATGTTCAGACCCACACAGTCCTGCTGGTCCTCAGTCAGCAATGCCAAGAATGAATTAACCAACTTTCAACTGAATGTTATTCAGATTTTCCAAATATCTTCCTGCTGTTAAGTGTGCGTCTTTAACTCCATTAATCTCATAGAAGATGTCAAGGAGGGAGATAGCACTTAACAGCAAAGTAGTACATCTTTCCCATTTACAAATAATATTAACCTTTCGAAAGCTTAAGCAGTAGCCTTATGAGTAATTAAAGCACCGATTCATGCTACTGGTCAATCTAATGAAACTGTTACCAAAGCATAAACCAAGGTCTTTTCTCCCATTTAAGGGGAAATCACTTCCATAAATACAGTTTTTACCTGTAGCATAATGAATACTCCTCCCCCTCAGGCAAAGGAGGCAGATCTGGAGGTGTGATAAAGACTGTGTGCTCACTGCGCTGGGATTCATCAATCTCTATCAGCCTGGTCTCCTCCGGCCTCTCACTGTCCACCTGCAGAACAGAAGACACAAAGATGAATAGAGATTTTGGGTGGTGATACAGTGACCCTTCATCTATCACAGCTGATGGAAATATAGAGTATCCCTTTAGACGGGTGAGAACGTCAACACAGATCTTGACATTATGCCCTGTAATAAATGTCAATGTTTGCATTGGAGGTTTTGGCCTGGCACAAGAATACTCACCTTTGAAAAATAATTTGTTTTTTTACTAAAGAATAATTTGAAAACAGTTTTGTAGTGGTCACGCCGAAAGCAGAATTTTGACATGAGCGTCTGGGAGAACTGAGGAAGAATGACAGCAGGTGACCTAGATTTCCCAGGGGAAAAATCTTTTGCATTTTTTTTTAATACTCACTCTACTTCTCTGCAGCCTCTCTCTGTCACCACACACAATCAAAGCTGAAAATAGCCTGTGAAATTTAGTTCTCCATCTTCCTCCATTTGTTTCCTACAGTGCTGTCTAATGCCAAGTCAAATAACACCAATTATATTATTATTGTCTTTACATAAATTATCTTCCTGAACCTTTTATTCTTGGAACTGTGTTAAAGTACATTGAGAGATACTAGAAACTGGAGTGTAATTATTTTTATGTGTAAGCATACTTTGCCAGTAAAGCTGATTCTGATTTGGATATAGGATTTCCACATACTTACAAAATAAGCCTTTTCTATGAATTGACCCCACACATCTGGACTTCTAGTCCCTAGCATGTGTCAAGCTCCTAAAAAATTAGCTTGGACACTTACAATAATGCATCTCAATAGTTGTGCTTTCATTAGGTCTTCCGTAGATGGTTGTTACGTGACAAAAGTGGTGTGATTGGTTATTGGTGTTTTGCCTGTCGATATCTGCGAGTCTCTCCCTAGGTGCAACCCTGAAAGTGATTACCACCTGTGTGGCTCCAGGCACACCTGCTGAGAGGCGTGGCCTGCTAATCACTCATTAGCAGTGATTAGCAGGCCACTCATTAGAGAGGCCAGAGAGATGAAAAAGAGAGAAGGAGATCGACCGAAAGAGACACTGACAGAGAGAATGAGAACGAGAGGAAAACCTACCATTTGTAAAAGCCGCTGGATAGCCAGCGGTGCTGAGAAACACCACACTTAATGAACACTTGTGTTTGGCCAGATCTAGAGAGACTGGTTTTTGAGCTGTGGTAGGAGGTTAACGGACTAGGTAAGGCAGGGGTACCCTATACATTGCACCCACGTAGGAAATCATTCTGTTATTCACACTAGGTAAGTGGGTGGTACTGCCCGTGTACTGTTTTGTACTCCCTTCATTAGAAGGTGGTCTGTGTGTATATGTTTGCACACATATTTGACTGACCTTAGAGATTCAGAGTAAAAGTAGAGCAGAATTGTCAGAGGTCATTTGTTCCGTCGGAGTGTGTCAACTCCATAAACGCAAATCTGCACCTCGGGGGCGTTGAATCAGTGTGTGAGCAGCACATTTATTCTGCTGCAGATATCTGCTATTGTACAGTAGCAAGTTAAACCTATATTTATATGGAGAATTAATTATCTTGTGGTCATGTACGTATTCATCACTGCCATACACCGATCACCCATAACATTATTATTATTATTATTACCCGTGACAGATTAATTGAACACTGTTTATTTTGTTACAATGGCACCAGACAGTGGGGAGAGGTGTATATATGAGGCAGCAAGTGAACATTTTGCACCTCCAAGTTGTTGAAGCAGGAAAAATGGGCAAGCGGAAGGATATGAACGACTTTGACAAGAACCAGATTGTAATGGCTAGACAACTGGATCAGAGCATCCACAAAACTGCAGCTCTTGTGGTGTGTTCCTGGTCTGCAGCGCCTACAATGGGCACGTGAGCATCAGAACTGGACCACAGAGAAATGGCAAAAGGTGGCCAGGTCTGACAAATCGTGTTTCTTTTGCATCTTGTGGATGGCTGGGTGCGTGTGTTGCTTACCTGTGGAAGACATGGCACCAGGATGAACTGTGGGGAAAAAGGCAAGCCGGTGGAGTGTGACGCGTTGGGCAATATTCTGGACAAACAAGTCTGATTCATGGAGGACTTAAAGGATGTGCTGCTAATGGCTTGGTACCAGATACCGCAGCACACCTTCAGAGGTCTAGTGGAGTCCATGCTTTGACGGGTCAGAGCTTTTTTTCGGCGGTCAAAAGGGGGACCTACTCAATACTAGCCCAACAAACAGGGGACATCCCCCGGACGTCTACGAGACACTTACAACGTCCCCCATTTGTCCCCAGCATTTAGTTAGACTTATAGCAATTAAAGTCGGAGCAGTAAAGTGCAGAATTCTGTTCTTTTGTAGTCTACAGCTTTTTAGGCTAAGAAACCTTTAATTCTCTTGTGTCTTATACAGCACATGACAGACTAATATAATGTTCTGTGATGTGAAGCACAGATTAAACCTCAATGCTAAAAGTGCATTAGCTCAGATATTTGGAAAGAGATCATAGTAGAAACACTGCTCTTTTTTTTTTTTTTGTCAGAAGGAGGAGCCATTATAGGTGATTCAGACACCTGATCAGGACACCTCCTGAATGCCTCTCCACGGAGAAAAGAGCCTGGGGACGAACCAGAACACATTGGAGCGTTGCAGTCTCTGTCCAGAAGAGTGCAGTCCTAGGAACAGCTAAGATACTCAGCAGGACCCTCAAGCTCCCAGGCCTCTGGTAGAGGACCCGAGCTTGAAGGAGGAACAGACCACCCGAAGGGGCGAGAGGAATTTTTCTTTTTTCACACACCCTGCTCAAAAAAATTTAAGCAACACTTTTTAAGCTGGACAGGGCCATAGCAGGTCCGGTATCTGCTCCTTTGTGCAAGGATGAACAGGATGAGCACTGCCAGAGCCCTACAAAATGACCTCAATTTCAGCTGCTTTGGTGTTAATGAAATTAACAACAGGTGAACTAGAGGGGTAATAATGAGACGATGAGGCGCATGGGGTCAAACTCCTCAAACTGACAGCTTTTCCAAGTATCTTAACATTGTTACACTGAAGCATATAAGCACAGGGGGTGTAAAATACATTTAATAACAAAACTAACTTAATGTTCCATTACTGCTTCAGAAATCACCGAACCACTAAAAGTCACTCACTCGAGTCAATGAAAAGATTTAGGGGAAACAATCTTTGCAGAAAACTGCACATGGATTTTCTATGAAATTGTACTTTCACTACGGCAGGAGAAACTGCTGTTGCAATTGAAGGATTCTAGGAAGGTCATGGAGTTGGATAACAAGGAACACATTTAAAATAACACACTGATGAGTCAGTGGGAAAAATAACATGGAAGCTCACACTTAAAGCTGCATGGGGGGAGTGTTGTCTAAAAGCATACTATTGCTTCTCAGAGACAAATATTGTTTCCTGCACAGCCTCTTTTGATCTTAATTTTGTCAGTTACTGGGACCATGCACTAATACCCTATCTGAAAACAAAATGTACCCAGAACAGGTGAGACTCGAGACCAAATAACAATAGACTCACCTTGCCTCCTTTGTCTGCACTCCGCTCTGAATTGTAGAGCTGCTCGCAAACAGAGGCAGAAAGGGAAAGAGAGAACTTAAGAAACTGGAACAGGAAAGGAGAGAAGCAGGTTTGGTTGGAAACTACTAAAACTGCTTCACATGGAGCACCAGCGCCTGGCGAGAAACATAGAATCTTTCCAAAAGAAGAAAGATTGGGATGAGTGTAAAATTAACAGAAATAGCCAAAGAGGAAAAGGAGACATATGATGTTTTATATGATTGAATATGCTTACTTTGTCCACACAGTCATCAAAGAAGGCCAGACTGGCATCTTTGTCACTGACAAAGGAGCATTCCTCAATAAAGCGGATGAACATCTGGGTTTTGGTCATCAGCGAGTAGAATTTCTGGTGTGAGCGGTCACGGCTCTTCAAGAACCCTGAGGACATGAAAGTTAGCTTTTACAAATGACGGTAATCTTATCTCGCTTTAAACTTACTTACTTGGCTAATGTGAGGAATGACTGGCAGATCATTTTAGATATAGCAGCAGGTTTATTTATGTAGCTCAACTCATTTCATCTACTGGAAAGAGGTACACATTCAGAATTTACGCACTTAATGCAAAAGGTGTGTGATTTTGTGGTTAAGAGATCCATTAGATCCTTAGAAGGCTCTAATGTATATACCTTAATTTGTCTTGGTTTGGATAATGCAAGTCAACACACTGTTATTAGAGTAATGGCCAATTTGCAATGTATAGCATGGTGTATAGCATCCTTAATAGATGCTGAAAGCAGATTAACTGACTAATAAGCCACTGCTGTTGTGAGAATGACAGCAGGATGGATGGCCACTGGTTCGCAACACAGAGATGGAAGCCAAACACTCCCTACAGCTGATAAATATTGTAATCCTGACACTGGCTGCTAGAAAACCTGGACTATCAACCGATTCTGACCAAAACTGCTCTCAGTAGCTTCACTATATTGAGTGATTATTCAGATCAAATATTGATCAAGTGCATTTATCCTTAAAGAGTTTCATAGCTCTGTAAGTTAAATACATTTAGCCTCTGGCATCTGCATCTGTATTTAATGCCGTTAAAGTCATAGATAATGGACTGAAAGATTATATAATGGAGGAAACTAATACTTAGGAGGCAGCAGGAAAACAAATAGTCCACACCATCATATCAACATTCTGGAATTTTGTTGTTGTTATGGATGTTAGGTCCCATAAACAATCTGGAGTTCATACACATGATGTACGAGCTGTCACATCTTTCCTCAAGTCATTATGTAATGTACTGTAGCCATTCCTGTTTACTATATGATATAACTCATAATGGACATGACCTTGGCTACAGCTATCCTCCAGCGAGGCAGCCATGATTTCATCCTAACCTGTTTCAGCTGTGATGTGAACCAGATTTTATGAGCTTTGATCCAATTCAATTCAGTTTTATTTATATGGTGCCATATCACAACAAAGTTCTAGATCTAGAGGGCACACTGATGGTAAGTCAGTTAGTCTGCAGGAAACAGCCACCAACCTCTAACCCCAGCATCTTCTCAGACCTCAGCATCCCTCCCCAAACTGTTTCTGTGTGTATTTATTCAGAGGTGGGGATGGACACTTATGAAAGCTCATGTATTAAACAAGGCCATCTGTGTTTGAGGACGGCCAGCTGTAGAGAGGGCGGTGCTACAGATGATGCAGTATTAGTTTATATATTCATAGACTCGTTAGCACTACTCAAGCACTGTAACTGTACAACTGTGTCTCAAACTGGTTTCACAGTCTTGACTGAATACTGAATAATGATGAAAAAGGTGGAGCAAAGTAAACTCTTCTGGATGACAGAAGATCTAGGTCACCTGCTGTCAAACCTTCTGTTTAAAACTGCCTGGTGGTCAATGTCTCAAGCGTGCACACATAGCAGTCTCATTATTATTGTTTATTTCCCGTTCGCTGTTTCACTGTTTAAATCAGTCCCTCTCATTAGATGATTGAAAAAGAAATATCAGCCCAACTCTTGAGCCCAAGGATCTTGAATGGTAGGTGATCTAAGGAACTGACAGCACATAAGATGTCGCCTCCAAGTGATTTCCAGATGTTTGTAAAAAAAAGACTGGAAGCATGTCATACTGTATTTGATACTGGGCGATACCACTAACCTGACTGACTGACATACATTGAGCCTTTTATTCCACTAATAATCTGAAAAAGAGCTCCATCCGAGTACAAATGGCCTGTTTAAAAAATCTGTAGCCTGTCTTTCTGTTTGAAATGGTTTGGATCCTTGCAAATGAAAGATTATTCTTGACCTTGGAAATAATAATTTAACAAAGTAATATTAAATCAAGATCCATGTACTAGCTTTTTACATTAATTTAACAATCTGTTCCTCATAAGGACACCTCTCAAAACATACCAAATTACATTATGTTTAAATGACTATATACAAAAGTTTCTATGAGGTTCTAAATCATGGTGGGTGACTTGAGTGTCCTCTAAATACTGCAGTAATTATGTGCTTTCTAGAGTTTATTCACTAGAAAGCACTGAACCAATAATTCCACCAAGCACTCAATGAGATCTTTCTTAAGAGTTTGTGACGGACAAGCTGTCACATTAACAGAACCATTCTTTCAGATTACTGGTATTAACAACAAAACTCAAACCATCTGCGAACAGTAAACACTTTCGTGGGAATCCTCATTTAGATAAATTTCTTTCACAGAGAAAAAGTTGGCACTAGAGTCAAGAGTGGACTTGTTTTGGTTCATGTTAGAGGAGTTTGAGGACGCCATTTGGAAACAGGACAGCTGGGTTTATTCATTCACCCCGTTTCCTCTGTGACCTGCCTGTCCGGCTCTAACAATTCTAACTTTAAGTGTTTTGGCTAAAAGTAGTCAGAGTGACATTATTACAGACACCTTGCAGGTCAAAAAGCGAGCTAGCGTCTGTGGCTTTCTCAGAGGGTGCCTGGGTGATAGGTCGCAAGAACGAACGGTAGCCTTTCAAAATGGCTGCCATGAAGCGTAGGAAGGCTTCCTGGATCTCCAGCTCCAATGTGTGGAGGCTCTTCCCACAGCTCAGCTCTGACGAATCACTCATGATCAGCTCCAGCAGCCCATCAGGCCGGTACTGACCTGAAGACATAAAAAGGCAAAAGAAAACAACAGCTGTCACTACATACTCTAGACTTAACATCTACATTCAAGTCAACTGCTGCTGATAATGTTTGCATTTGCATTTTGATGAAGTCGTTATGATCAAAGGATATGCACTGAAAGGTCTGTAAGTATTCCTTTGGAAATTAGGTTTAGGCATACATAATTAGGAAAAGAAAACACTCTAGTTGATATCTGAGTTTCTGACGGTCCATGAGGCTTAAATGTCTCTACAAAAAGCTCTGGCAGGCAATCAATCAATATTCAGCACTTCAAGCAGAACCTGGGTAGATTTTCAACTTCACTGAATCAGAAAATTAATTTATTCAATTTCTACAGCTCAATCAGCAGCAGGTTTCATGGTCTCTCAGTGAGTGTGCTCCACGAACAGCAGAGGTTGATAATACAATGAGAACCATGGCAGGCTTTCAATTAGTTGAGTGGAGAATAAATTGTAAAGACACAGTCTGTGAGGACCTTAAAGCTGGACTGCGGGACCTTCACACAATGGAGTTCACACAATGCTTATTAAGCCTATCATCTCCAGGTAAATCTCTCTGCATCCATGCAACCACAAAGGTAGTGTATGTACAGGAATTAGGAGTATGGTGAAAAAAACTAAGAGTCCTGGAAACATTTCTTGTGCTCCAGATAAAAAAGAAACAACGTTCAGATGACAACGAGGACAAACACGAATAACCACTGGTGTAGGTTTTCCTCTACGGAGAAAAAAGAAAGGTTGGTCTGTAAAATATTTACTCTACCTAAATAATGGATTATTGTCTTTGAACTGTGGAAGTTTGAGCGAGCTCCTTTGTAAGCATAACTTATGAGCACGCATCGACAGTGTTTGCATAATTACTCTTACTACCAGAAGGGGAGACTAAAGTTCTGCACTCCAGCTTTAATTAGAAAAATAAAATAAAATGTGGCTAAGAAGATACAATACCCCATATGTATGGAATGATAGGAGTGCCACAATAAAGAATAAATATGTAAATAAAAGAATAAAAGAATATCACAATAAATGTGGAAATATAAAGAGAAATAAATAAAAGAATAAAAAAATAAGA